>PVLD010002846.1:0-155544 GCA_004027595.1 Dinomys branickii
TTCTCCGTCTCTTCTCCCTCCGACTGTGCCGCGGCAGCCCTCCAATCCTTTCCTCCAGGAGAGGTTCTGCTTGGTCTTTCCTAGGGCTTCAGTTCCCATTTCAGATCCTTCTTGGGCTCAGGGTACACACCTCTCTCCTTTCTGTCTCCATATTGCTATATTCCATTGTCTGGGTGGTAATCCTCTGGGAGGTTCTCTCTCTGCCGCCTACCCGATCGCCATCTTCCCGGAAGTCTGCTCTTTTTTTTTCTAAGCTTCCTAATTAATGTTCCCTGCCCTCAACTTCCTCCTCTTCCCCACAGAGCCAGCAGAGGCCAGGGGACCGGAGTAAGCAAATGACAACAGAAACTTCACCTGGGACCGGCAGAGCTCCAAAGACCTGCCAGGCCCCCTGTCCAGGCCTCCTGTCCAGCCCTCTTGCCCACACTTGTGTTGGGATTGCCACGAAAGCCCTCTTGCAGAATCACTCTGCAAGTAGCAAGGAGCGTCACTAAAACACAGACAGTGAAGGCTGCAGACCGTCATGTTCATGAGAAGCAATCATGTTGCCGTAGGTCTTTATCTCACCTGTTCTTTCACCTCCCCTCCCTGCCCACAGAACGGGGGGGGGGGGTGACTCTGGCAGTCAAGTGGCATCTGGTTCTCCCCTAAATATGCCCCATTCCTCACACAGCTCCTCACAGAGCCTGTTCAGCAGGAATAGGACAGATGACACATGAAATGAGTGTGTGTGTGTAAGAATCCGCCTGCCCTTCCAATTCATCCACTAATAGAATTCTCATTGGGGGCGGGTCAAAGAGAAACTAAGCGATCACCAAGGGCGCCGCTTTGCCACTCACCCCTAGCCGCCCGCGGTCCTCCTGGGAAAATCTGCCCAAGGGGTTTGTTTCTAAGCAGCCAGCACAGGTCTGGCCCCCACTGTTTGTGAAGCCAAAGGGTGATTAAATCATTAGCAAGTGTCAGAATGCCCCAGGACTGCACTTGTCTAAGAAACCAAGTGGAGTAGATCATTAGCATTTGTAAAAACTGGTCTCCACATAAAAGGACTGAACACAGCACTGGGTGGATTGGTGTATTCTGCTTGAATTAGCAAGGAGACAGCCCCTTACATCTCATCAGCACCTGGTTCCGACAGGGACACCCACTGAGGATAGTGCTTCCTGTCTGGACTACTCTAAGGTGCTGCTCTATCCCAGAAAGGGGCTCAAGCAAGAAGCCAGTGCCTCCCCCTTGCCAGACAGGGCAGACTCTGAGTGCTGCAGCAGGCTGGCCACCTGCTCGCCGCTCCTCCAGAGGAACAAAGCCTGGGTGGGCGGGAGTGGACAGCGCAGAAGTTGGAGGGATACAGAGAAGGGAGGAAGTGACCTGGTAGAAACCTGGTCCAGCAGCCAGTGGCCAGGGTCCAAGTGGGCTCTGCCACACAGGGGTCTTTCCGTCAGAGCCCTTTGGCCATGACTGTACACACCTAGACCCACGGGTGTGTATCTGGAGGATCAAGCTCATCTTTCCCTCAGGTAAGACAGTCCCATTCGCTCAGCCCATCTGGCTGGTTCAGTTCTTGAGAGCCAGGCTTGGTTCCACACTGCTGTGGTTTCCACTCTAGCCTCCTCAGGGCTCTGCTCAGCCTGAGGCTGGGTTTATCTCTAAAGTACCATTCTCCAGACCAGGTGCCCCAGCCTGACTGGTGCTCCCAGGCTCAGTAGGTTCTTGGCAGCTCAGCATTGAGCTGGTTCCATGTGCCACACCCCCCAGCCTCCTCCAGAGACTTGAGCTTCTTAAGAGGTCTCTGTGTGTCTGTGTTTCCTCTGACCCCCAGGACAACTTGCTGGTGGGACTGGCGGTCCAGGTAGTACGTACAGAAGGGCACAAGAATCAGGCCTAATGCAACCCTACTCCATATAAGAGATGGCATCAATTCACTTCTAAGAGAAGAAAATGAGTCATTCACAGCTAGAAATGAATTTGCTAATGAAGAGAGGGACTAAGAATGTTCTCTAGAGTTCAAAAACTTGTTTGTAAAAAATGGAAATCCCACCTTCGGCAAATGCAATTGACAAACGTAGAGAAAATTACACTGGTCATCACTGCTGAAGTCACAAGGAAACATACACTCAGGGTGCTGCTGATGTGGATGCGTACACTACTTCTGAGGGTAATTTCATAAAATATCTCAAGAGCCGTAAACATTCCAATGTACGCATGTGGCTCACATTCTATTTCTATTGGCTGGTGCTGCATTAGACAACTGCACTTAGTGAAGACCGAGAAAATGGGGAGTATCCCTGGGTGATAGTAGTTTTGTTCTTTAAACTCTTCTAGGCTGTACTCAATGAGCATACCTAGCATGTCGTTTCCTTCAGAGCCTTCTCCATCCCCAGGCCGGTGTCAGAGGCATCGTGACCTTCTGTGTACAGGAAAGCTATTGATTTTTGTGTGTGGATTTTGCAGCCTGCCACTTACTGATTGTATCAGCTATAAGGGTCTTCCGGCTTGGTTTTTTGGGTTTTCTGTGTAAAGGATTATATCATCATCTGTGAATAGAGATAATTTGACCTTTTCCTTTCTATTCAGATCCCATTTATTTCTTTCTCTTGCCTGATTACTCTGGCTAAAGTTTCAAGTACTACATTGAACAGGAGTGCTGAGAGGGACATCCTTGTCTTGTTCCTGATTTAGAGGGAAAGCTTTCAGTTTTTCCCCATTCAATATGATGGCGCCCATGACTTTTATTGGTTTAAAGTAAGGTCTTTCTATACCTACTTTCACTTGTATTTTATCATAAAAGGATGCTAGTTTTTGTCAAAAGCTTTCTCTTCATCTACAGAGATGATCATGTGGTTTTCACCCTTGATCCTGTTTATGTGGTATATTACATTAACTGATTCATTTAGGAGCTATCCTTGCACCCTTTGGTCATGGTGCATGATTTTGTAAAATGATGTGTTGAATTCTGTTTGCCAGGATCCTGAGGATTTTTGCATCTATGTTCATCAAGAATATCAGTCTGTCGTTTTCCTTTTCTGTTGAGTTCTTATCTGGCTTTGGTATCAGGGTAAGGCTCACTTCATGGAATGAATTTGGAAGTATTTCTTTCCTTTTGGTTACATGGAAAAGCTTGGGGAGTACTGGCATGACTTCGCTAAAATTCTGGAAAAATTCAATGGTGACTCCATCGGGTCGTGGGCTTCTCTTAGTTGGACATGGGACTCCTCTGACTGGTGATTTGGGCTCAAGGACTCCCTTGCCAAACTTCCTCTCTTCCTCTCCTCTCTCCCACCAGAGGCCAAGGCTTCCTCACCATCTGGGGCTCTCCTTGCTGTCTGGCTCTTTCCCCAGCTTCCCGCCCAGGCATTTCTCCCGATAAATCACTCCCCCATTTCATTTTGAGGTTTGCTTCTCAGAGGACAAAAATAACTAAAAAAGGATAATATTTGCTTCCAAAGCTTAAAAATGCATAATTAACTTGGTGAATGGGCAATGCATTCACACTGTATAAAGTTCAAACCACACAGCATTTAAAGAGTAGATGGGCTATAAAAGGAAATCTGTTCTCTCATCTCTTTCCTTCAGCCACCTGATCACTTGTGAATTCTCATTCCTCCTCTGGAAGTCACTCCTTGCTCTCCTCCTCCATAATACACACCCTCCCCTCATGTTGCTTTTGTTAGCAAAGAAAACTAGTCTTGGCTGTACGTACTAAGCCTCATTCTCCTTAGGGTTCTATAGTATTCCATTTCCTTTAACTGTTTCCCCCTGGAGGAACATTGAGGTGTTTCTGATTGTACTATCGTAGATTGTCTTTCCGTTTCACACAAGTGTATCCATGGTAAATGAACTCATTCGATCAAAGTGTGATGATCTGCCAAGTTGTTCTCCATGGATATTAGAGCAATTTATGCCACATTGGCATGACTGCAAATCGTTGCCAACATGATGTGTTATCCAGTTTCTCATCTTTGCCAGGCTGATATGTGAAACACACAGTTTTGCATTTCTTTAGTTATAAGTCAAGAATCTTTTCATACTTTCAGCAACTATTTTATTTCTTTTCTGTGAACTGTTGGTCCACAACTTTTGTTCATTAATGTCTTAGCTACTTTTCTTGTTACTGAGACAAAATACTTGACACCCAAAGCTAAGGGAGGAAAGGTTTATTTGGCTCACAGTTTGTAGAGGTTTCAGTCCGTAGTTGGATCCAATGCATGGCACGGCAGAGGGGCATCACAGATAAGAAACCGCTCATGGCAGGCAGAAGGCAGCAAAGCAAGTGAGGGACCTTAGCAGCATTTTTCTGTCCCCTTTATTCTATCCAGGCTACTTACGGTGGGTAGCATTCACACCCTTAATCCTAGTGCCCTTGATCCTAGCATTGCGCCACGAATCAGTCCTGGCATCACACACTTTGGATTCAGCCACCTCTGAAAAGCCCCACCTATGACTGCTTGGGGCTTTGGGGGGACATCTAGACACAAACCATAACAATTACCTTATTGTTTTGTTTTGTTTTTGTTTTCTGCTCCTGAGGGTTGACCCCAGAGCTGCGCACTTGCAGAGCTGTGCACTTGCTAGACAAGAGCTCTACCATTAAACTACAACATCCACAGCCCTTTTCAAATTTTATTTTAAGACAGTGTCTCTCTAAGGTGCCCAGGCTGGGCTTAAATCTGCCTCAGACTTTGGAGTAGCTGGCATTAGAGGCCTGAATCACTGTACTTGACCTTTATTGGGTTTTCTTGTTCTTTTAAAATTCATTTGTAAGAGATCTTTAGACTTTACAAAATTTATGCTTTAGCTATTAGTGTGCTAGACTTTTCCCAGTTAAAAATTGACGTGTCTTTACTTTGTTTACTGTGTTTTGTTTCTCCTGAAGTATTTATTTTCATTTTAAAATTGGTTGAAGTTTTCATTCTTTTTTCCCCTCTGGCTTCTACATTGTGAGTGAATGTTTTAAAATGCTTCCTGAAATTATTTTTAAAATATTTTTTACATTAAAAGAAAACATCCCTCATGTTTTCTTCTGGCACCATCTCTCCCTCCCTTTCTTCGTGCCCTTTCTGCTCGCTTTCCTCCCTCTCTTCCTTCCTAGCATTTAATTTCTCATCTCTTCATAGTTTGTTTTCACATGAGGTTTGACTTAGGGATTTGTGGCAGACTGAGCAGTTGTGAAATAAAACCATCTTCCTTTGCTCTTGGGCACATAGCTAGGCGACGTGTCCCTGCTTTTAGTTAGGTGGCCATTATCCGAGGCAGAACATAGCCTGCCTGATAGCTGCACTTTAGTCTTGCTGGACCCTGAGCTGAGGCCCCTGCCTTGTACAACTTCTGGTCTGCAGAACTTCAGGCTAATAAATAGCAATTGTTTTAGGCCACTAAATTTGTGGTGATTTTTTTTTTAACAATAGCAAATTCATACAATCCCTTATATCTATTATGTTTCACATTTGTTTTGTTTAGTAATTATTTTTCAGATAGACTATATAATTAACTTATTTAATTCTAAAAATTTTGATAATGTTTTTATTGCTGTTTTTGTTGCTACTTTTATAAATTTACATCATGAGAACTGACATCTTTCCAATGTTTAATTGGCTACCCAAGAACATATGTCATCTACTTTTTTCATTTACATTTTAAAATTTTCTATGCATAAAAAATTTCTTCTCTGTATAGTCTTTGCACAATTTCCTTTTAATTCTTATCTGGACAGCTTGGTGTTTGTTCCTATTAGACATAAGGTTTTTCTTCTGTCACATTCTAGTTGGTTATTGTGTCTGGATAATTACACTATTCATTGCCTAATTTCAGCTCTGTAACCAGTTTCTTAAGTAAATTTTATTATTATTTATAATGGATTATTATTTGATTTTCTTGGATTTTCCAGGCAAACAATACCATGCACAAAGCAATAATTCTACCTCCTACTTTCAAGAGTTTTTCTCTCAGTCCTGGGAATTGAACCCAAGGCCTTCACTCTGAGCTACATTCCAAGCCCTCTCCTCCTTTTATATTTTTTAAAATTCTGACACAGGATCTCATTAAGTTGCCCCGGCTGGGCTTGAACTCAAGATCCTTCTGCCTCAGAATTCTGGGATAATAAGTTTGCTTTGTGCCACACTGCCTGGCTTCCGACTTTCAAGTTTTTACACCTCAATTTTTAGTTCTGTTAATAATAGTAATAATATATATCTTTATTTTTTATTTTAATGGGACTGTTGTCATTGTTGTGGATTTTTTATATCAGTGTGCAGAGGTGAGGTTGGGCTACGATTTTACCGAGCTTTTGTTGCCATTCTGTGGTGGCTTTTGTGGTTTGTTCGTTCGTTTGTTTGCTGCGGGCTAAAGGTGAACCCAGGCCCTGTGCTGCTCATGTTCCACCACTGAGTCGCACCCAGCCCCTTCTGTTGGGAGATGCACCTTAGTCCTTAGTTGGAGTATCACTTTAAACCAAGAAGAATCTCCACCTTTTATTCTTTTTCTTTTGTTTTAAAACAGTTTAAATAGCCCTGAAGAAACATCAGTCCAGGGGCTGGGGATGTGGCTCAGTGGTAGAACTCTTGCCTGGCATGCACAAGGCCCTGAGTTCTATCCCCAGCACCACATACGTTAAAAAAAAAAAATCAGTCCCTTTGCCAGGTATGCTGGTGCAAGGTTTTAATCTCAGCGCTCAGAAGGCTGAGGCGCCAAGATCACAGTGAGCTACACAGTGAGTTCAAGGCCAGCCTGAACGTAGTGAGATCTCTCTCTCTCATTCTCTCTCTCAAAAAAAAAAATACGAACAGTCCCTTAAATGTTTGTTAGAATTTACCTGAGACATTGTATGGGCCTGTTACTATTTGGAGATTAGCTCATGATAACGTATTCTAATTCCTCCATGTTAATTTTTCTGTTTAGATTTTCTTTCTGTTTTGTTTAATTTATATTTCCTAGGAAACCCATTTAGTCATTAATACACAGAGTTAAGTAAAGTGGCTGCGTATGATACTTTTAATTTCACTTCTTAAATTTTTGTGCATTTGTTTTCTTCCTTTTTTCTTGAATAGATCACCCAATAAATGTACATATACAATTATTATTGTTAAATTAAAAAACCAGTCCTTGAACTGAATTATTTTTTAGTATTATCAGTCTCATGACTTCTAGTGTAATAAATTAGCTTTTACCTTAGCACTGGCTCCATCTGCCTGTCTCATTGCATCCTTCTTTTCAGCTGATAGGACTGGATGCTTAATGTATTATAGTCTTTTGTGTTTGTTGCTATTAAGACTTTATGTCTCTGAGCACTGATTTAGCTATAGCCAATAGTTGCTAGTATACGTGTATTATGCAGTTACTTTGCACATTTTCTACGCTTTCTAATTTCCATTTTGACCAAAGAATTAATAGGACACTTAAATTTTCCTAATGGTAAGGTTTTTAGATTTATAATTATTTTAAAAATCAATTTCCATTTTTATGGAATTGCTATCAGAGAATTTTATCTACATGATTCCATTTTGCAAGTAAATGAAGTATTATTTTAACCTAATATAGAGTCACATTTTTGTTACTGCTGAAAGTACTTTAAAGAAGGTATATTCTTTTATTCAGCATTTTTTTTTTTTTTTTTTTTTTTCGGACCGGGGATCGAACTCAGGGCCCTAGTGCTCGGCGGCAAGCACTTAGCCCACTGAGCTGTACCTCCAGCCCTCAGCATTTGAATATATACTCATAAGATCTATCTTACTAATTATGTTATTTTGGTATTCACTACTGTTATTTTTCTCTGCTTGTCATAAGTTCAGATAAAACAATTAAAACTTCTACCATTACTATTTCTCTTTCTACTTCCCTTTGTATTTTCTGTAGTTTTTGTTTTATGCATTTTTGTGCTCTTTAATTTACTTTGAATTTCTTTATAACTGCTAGCTCTTCATCATGATTTATAGTTTCACCATTATAAAATGTCTTGCTTTGCTTTGTTAATATTTCTTTCCTTAAATTCAACCTTCTTTGATTCTAAGGATGCCAGTTCCTGGGCCTTTGTGTTTTTAATTTGCCTTTGTGTTGTATATATTTGTCAGTGGTTCTATAGTGAGCTTCAAAGATACATTGTTTTAGGTAGAGCACTTGGGGCATTTCACTTTGAGATCTGGTTTGAGCTTTTTCTTTTATCCAAGCAGATAGTCTGGCCACTTCCACCCAATCTACTGGAATGTCTTCTCTCGGCCTTCCTCCTCTTTCATCTCCAAGCCTCCAGTACCAGCTTCGTATAGTTGCTTGTGTCTCCCTTCAGGGAAACTACCGTGTCAGCCTCCCTCACCACAGACCTCATAGCCGACCACAGTGAACACCCAGTGAGCCCTGGTCATGAGTTGCTGGTGAATGTGTTATAGGATGCTCCTACTTCACACTCGTGAGTAATGTTTATATAAACACACGCTATAATGCACACAAATTTGGCATTATGCACGAAGCATTTGTGTTTGGGGGCTTTTCAGAATTCACTGACATTGGCACCATTGACTTCTTAGAGTAAAAAAACTATTAAATACTAGTTAGATGTGTATTGGAAACACAAAACACAAGCAACTATTTCTTCAGAAGAGCAGTTACTTCAAACTGTTAGGGTGGAAGGGCATCCTGACTACTATTCCAAATATCTGTGCTGTGTAATGTATGATCCCAAACCTACGGCAAAAAGACAGCCATTGCTTTACATTCCCGTTCTCTGGGAGTTAGCAAGGGCTACCTGGAGACAGTTTGTCCTGGATTCATGTCTACAGTCTCTGCTAGGAAGAGATGGAAGCTGGGGGCAACTCTATAACAGGACAGAAATCATGTGGAGGTATCTTTACTCGTGTCTGGTAGTTGATGGCAACTGTTAGCTGACACTTCAGTTGGGCCTATTAAGAAGAAAACCTGCATCTGCACTGAGATGTCCTCAGAGCTGGACAACCTTAGACTTCTCGTATGACAGCTAAGAGCTCCAAAGCCAAGTATCCTAAGAGAAGCAGGTGGAAGCTGCCTTCTGTTTATAACCTAGCAACAGAAGATGTAGTGTGATCTTTGCCTTATTCTATTGGTACTCAGTCACTAAAGTTGGCCAGAAGTCACTGAGGGCCAGAGTCAAGGGTAGGGAATAAATACCTTCCTCTTAATGGAAGAAGCAACAAAGAATTCATGGATGTGTTTTACACCCACTGCATTCTCACTGCTCACCACTGGGACCTTAGCCAACCTGCCTTTCTCCCCACTGCACCACTGTTGTTTGTCCTCACACACACACACACACACACATACACACACACACACACACACACCATGCACACATGTGCACATATCATCACATGCAATCACACTCATACTCACATGTACTTGCTTATTTACGCTAGCTTTAATCATAGACAGTTTAATGGTAGTTGTTGTGGCACTTTGTTAGAAGTAATACCAAAAAAAGTTTTGAAGGAATGTACTAGGTACTGACCAGTAACAAATGTAAGGTTGTTTCAGTTCTTAAAATATCTACAAAATACAAGGACAGACATGTTGAGTGAGGTTACCCCGAGCCTACAGGAGGACATGACTGTGTTACTTTCCGTGGGTGTGGCTTCCCCAGCTTCATCTGCCTTAGCCTTTCCTTAAACCTGTGATGGCCTCCACCTTCCTTGTACAGATTGTATCCCCTCTCTTTCCCTAGTGCCATGATAAGTACCTTCGCTGTCCCCCTACACATATCACCCGTTGCTATCACTTTGTTCTGTTTCTTAGTAAGTCACTGGATAGATGTTTATCAAGAGGTGACCATGTGCCAATCTTGGCAAAAGACACTAAAATGAGGAACACCTGGTCCAGGCTCTCAAAGGCTTTCCAAGGAACCTCTAGATGATGGCGCCAGCCTATGTATGGCAAAGGCCTGGGTGAGCACATGAGTGCGGCAGCAAGCTGCTCTGGATGCCCACCTGGCATCCATTCTCCCTCAACTTCTCGATGAGCAGCTCTCCAGCTTTTCCCAGACATGGGCTTGTGTATGTGCTTTGTGGGAGTCTGGATCCCTCCCCTGCTGTAGGGGCAGAATCTCGTTTTGCCCAAGCCTGTCATCCAGTTTTCCTTCACTATCCAGAGTCAAGATGCACAGTGGCCAATGGGTGGGAGATAACTGCAGTGGAGGCGTCTGGGAAAGTTTTCTTCCCCACTTCAAAAGGCATCTAATCTCATGGAAGAAAAATTTCTAATATTTTATAGCACAGTAGGGTAACTGTGGTTGACCACAAAAGTATATTTAAAGTGGCTGGCAGAGAAGACTTTAAATGTTCCCAACACACACAAAAAAATCAGTGTTCGAGGTGATGGATATGCCAGTTATCCTGATCTAATCATAACACACTGTGTATGTATTGAAATGTCACAATGTGTCCTATAAATGTGAATACTTATCAAGTTATTGGATCCTCTTGGGCACACTAGGAGGCTGCTATCTTGCATCCATGAGGGGAGAGGTCAACATACTGAGGCTGATGTCATTGCAGGACAGAAGGAGCATGGGTTCTTCATGCTCCAATGGAACCTCTGAGTCAGCCAATCCTGGAACCATTGGACCTTTGGAATTCTTGCTATATGAGTCATGCTCCTTATGACTTAAACTATTTTTAATTAGCCTTGCTGTTACCTGCACCCAAGTGAAAGGGGAGCGGCATTGTTAAGTACAAGTGGAAGAAGTGGTTCTGGAGCCTTGATATGATCCAGGGAGGTCTCCTCCCAGAGATGAGACTCAGCTGGGCCTTTGCGGGATGGCTAGGATTCAGGCAGGTGGAGAGGCAAAGGGATGGCCTGTTAGGTGCAATCAGAGGTTGAGAAGAGTTAAGAAGAAAAGTATATTGGGTTTTAACTTTTCAAGGAGCCTGTATGCCCACACTGGCTTGAATCCTTGAGATGCCTGTGCACCTTGAAAGGTAAAGAACTGGGTGACAAATTGGACCATCAGGGGCCTAGGCTGCCTTGCTGAGGGATCCTGCCTCAAAAAACAGGGCCCCAGAAAACCAGGATGGTCCCTACCAGTTGCGCAGAGGTGAGCCGCAGCAGGCAGGGATGAGACCTTGGCAGCTAACTGTCGGAGCAGTCCAAAATAGATGGGGCCTTGCTCCAAAAGTACTGGAAACCTGGCAGAGCCGGATTAGAAAAATGATATAAAGTAAAAAGGCATGTACCGAAAAGCGGGAAGGGATTGGCATCCCCCAAATCAAACAAGATTGAATTTAGCAAGAAGACATTTTTAAATGGTAAAGATATAAATCACAACGAAGCTCTTGCAGTTATAAATAGATACGTAGTAAATTATACAGCAACAAATTAAAGGAAGCAGAAACTACAGAGTGCGCAAATAGAAGTAAAAGAAAACTGTTAATATTGGACGTATTGCAACGATGAGCAGAAACACCGAAATGACACCCAGGATTTGGAACCAGATTTATTTACATCAATAGGCACTGACTGGGATCATTCCCGGAGTGTCAGACCCTGAGCTCTGGTGGTCTAGGGTATGGGGTAAGCAAGCAGGAAGTACAGAGGCAGAATGGCTTGTCAGTTTGGGATTGGCTTATACAATATGCGCCATAGTGACCAGCTATGCATCACAGTGACCAGCAGTTTCTAAGATGGAAGCAACTGGAACTGGAACAGGAACTGTTACCTGGGCAGCTAAGAGACTGAAATATAATGACTGGGAGGGGGCATTTTCTGGTACAATATATCCAGGAGTAGAATTGTTGAATATGAGGACTGTTCAGCTTTGGTAGCCACCACCAGATAGATCTCCAAATTAGTATAGTCATTTATATCCCACCAGCAGTGAATGTACATTTTAGATGATCCACCTCTCATCAATCTTTTGTATTACCCATTGCTTAACTTTTAGCTATTCTAGCACATGTGGAGTATTATCTCATTGTGGTTTTAACTTGTATTTCCTTGATACCCATGAGGCCGAGCCTCTTTTTGTATATTTCCTCTTTTGCGAAGGGCAGGTAAGTCTTTGGTCCCACTTTAAAAATGAATTGTCTGCAGTATTCTTATGAACATACGGGAAATCTTTATATGGACTAAATACAAGCCCATTGTCAAATCTAAGCCTAACAAATGTGTTCTTCTCTGTAAATTGTATTTACAATTATTTGGTGGTTTCTTGTAATAAATAGAAATTTTATTTTTTAATGAAGTTCAATTTAGTCATCTGGCTGACATTTTAATATTTTGAATGGATATTTACAATATACTTTACTATTTTCCTTTAAGATAATTAGCATGCTTTCTGGCCTGTTTGAGAAATGAATGCTTACACCAAGGCTGTGAAGATTAATGTGATCTTCTAGAAGCTGTATTATTTACCTTTCACATTTATGTTTATGATCCATCCAAAACTGATATCTGTGTATAGTTGGAGGGAAGGGTCAAGGTTCATTTTTTCCTCAAATGTGCTTATATCCAACCCACTCAGTGCATAACTTATTAAAAGGACTGTTTTTTTTTCACTGCATTACAGCATTGTTGAAAATCAAATATATTTTTGTGTATGGACTGTTTTGTTCTGTTGATCTATTTTCTATACTTGAGGCCATTCTAAGTCTACATGTTTCACAGTGTTAAGAAAATATTTTTTTTCTTCCAGACAGTGTGCTATTCCTGGACTTTAGCCTTTCTATATAAATTTTAAAATTAGCTTGCCATTTTTCACAAAGTCTGGGTTTTTGATTGATATTGTATGTGGTTCTCTCAAACACCCTATCCCTTCTGATGCTGATTGTCTTGACATTTCTCCATGTGATCAGACTGTGGTTTTAAATAGAGTTTCCATGGTTGGGCTTGAGAGGGGAATAGTGTAATACTAGCCACCCCATCACAGACAGACACAAAAGCCTTCTGTAGGGGTTCCCTAACACAATTCTACATAAGAAAAGTTTTATGATAGTAGATCTATGTGACCAACTCTAACTCTACAAACTATTCTTGTACATTTAAAGCCTTACTTTATGAAACAGTATCCACATTTGTCTACAACGGGGAGAAGACATAACCCAAATTGGCTTAAACAAACAAACAATTATTGGCTCATATAATTAAAAAATTTAGGAGGAAGGTCATGCCATAGAAAATTTCAAATGAAATTTGTGAAGCTCTCACTTGTCTCTGTCTTCCTGCTCTGCTTTTTGTTTGCTGAAGTCATTCTCAACAGGTTTCTGAACATAAAATGCTTCCACAACCTACAGAACTATCCCCTTCCAAGTCCAAACCCAGCAGAAAGCTTATTGGCTCTAATTGGGTCACCGGCCAACCTTGAGCCAATCATTTTGCTGATATCGCTGCATTATCTTAAGCCTGGGTCAGGTGCCTGATTCTTGAGCTGCAGCTAGATTCAGCTCTAAAAATCCATGGATAAGAACTGGGTTGGTAGTAAGTAGAATGTTGTGGGTGAATACCGGTAATGCATGCTGGGTAACTCAAAGGGCAAATATCCACTTCCTAGGCCATAGCCTGTATCCACATCCACCACTTAAAGCTGCTTGCAGGTTCTAGTCTTCCTCCTCTGTGCTCCCTGCTCCTGCTTGGGGGACAGAAACCCCCCCAACACCCTTCACATTGCTGTGTGCTCTCCCATGCCCAACCCCCACTCCAGGGCACACTCACACACAGTTCTCCCAGTCCCAGCGTGTCCCTATCCACGTGTGCCCTCCTCCTATTACCTGCCCTCTTGGCAAGGGCTGAGTTAGGGGCAGCAGGGGAATGGGAAGGGTTTTATCCTTTCATTGTCCTTATCTCGCATTGTCTCCTTAACGAGAGGAGAATGGGGGGATCAGGCTTATCTTTCTACCTAACTACCATGTATGGCAGTGATCCTGGAAAAGTCACTTTGCTTCTCTGACTCACAATTTCCTCAGCTACAATGTGGAGCTAACAATGTCCACTTTACATCTTTCCAGGCAATATTTCTCAACAGGGCTCAATAATAGAAAGAGGGTGACGCATCTGAAGACTACATACTTCTGAATGGCTTTTGAGGCTGCTGGTGAAGCTTCTCCTAGAAAAATCTTCAAATGTAGAGTTTTTTTAAAAAAAAGCATTTCAATGATGGCGAAGGTTAAATAAAATATTTTGACAGTGTTTGATAGACTGAGCTCTAAAGAGAAGTTGGACTGTGTTCTGGGCCCCAGACAGATCCTTGTGAAGCTCTTGTTCTTCCCCAAGTACTGTTTGTGTATTATACTTCTCAAGGGTTTCCACCCTGAGGAACAAAAGCGCAAAAGTTTTTCTGAAGCCTGTTGGTCTAATCCGCTCAAGAGTCATTGAAGCCTCTTGGAATTGTTCCGAGGTAGTCAAGGACCTTCTTAAAACAGGAGGCGCTTTCTACACTCTTACTGCGCCTTATTCTGACAAACCCGCACAATTTGCCTTGCTGCCCCACCACCACTGCCGGCAAACCAGCAGGAGCATGAGAGTTTGTCTAAGGTTACAGCGGCAGGAAGTGACTACACAGGGATCTTTCCAGAACATACTTTTCTCCCACAGGGCCAGGAGGAACTACAATGGCACAGTTACAATGGGTACCGGGGAGCAAGGCTGCAGAAAAACAGAGGCCTTGACTACAGCCTAAAGGAAAAAGAAGGCAGTGTTTAAGCAAGCGTCAGGTAGAAAAGAAGAGGGAGAGGTTCAGTAGGGGAACCAGGAAACTCAGCTGTCCCTGTAGGTGCAAGTACCTAACTCAAGATTGAAGAAATAAAACCCAATTTCCTCATGACCTTCTCAGATACAGAGCCCAGCACAGTGCCTGACTTAGGGGATGTTCAGTTGAATTCATGGTTGGAGTGAAAAGGAATAGATAGATTTGACGTTTCCTGAATGGACAAAAATCTGTGCCTGCTGAAAGTAAAGGATAAGGAGAATACGGCAAACCGTGGCTTTCGGCACAGGGACATCAGCAGATGAGAAAGAGCTGGCTTTGGTGGGATGGTTAAGAACTCAAAGTATAGCTTTGGATCAGCTTTGGAAGCTTTACTATGGGATGTGGTTTCTTAACAAAAAGTTTATATGACATTCAAATAGGTTTTGATTATAAAATTTTAAATCAATAGAATGTTTCATATAGAAATCTTCCTTTACTCACATAGCACAGACTGCCAGGCACCTCTCTCTAGTTCTTTCTTAAAAATGGAACCTTAATTTTGTTGAGGCAGCAGTAAATCCGTCTTCCTATTTGCATATCCTGGCCCCTCTTGTCCACATGACCGTGGCTTATGGAGAAAAACAGCATGGCTGTGTAGCCACGGATCTTTCTCCTTCCCAATTCCACATGTGCCCTTCAGCAGGTGCCCCCTGGAGGGAACCAATATGGTCCTATCCCTAAAACTGTGGGGCTCATTTCTGCAGTGTTCTTGGGCCTGAACAACATTTTCCCCATAGCTTCTACTGACATAGGAGCTCACTACTCAGGCACCTCAATAGTTATTCTTAACTTTATTTTTGTCAAGATTGGAAAGAAGAAACATAGAGAAAGAAGAAAGAAAGAAAGAAAGAAAGAAAGAAAGAAAGAAAGAAAGAAAGGAAGGAAGGAAGGAAGGAAGGAAGGAAGAAGGAAAGAAGGAAATAAAGAAGGAAATATTAAATAGATCCCACAATGCCCCTGGGTTGCTGCATGGGCTGCTTGCCTCCCTCAGGGACCCGCCACACCTGAGCGGGACATCATCATCCTCTCAGCTGGCTGGGTCTCCAGAAGGTTTTCAGGGTGAGCCGCCGTGTTCATTCCTTGCAGAGCTGATTTGACGTCAAAGGAAAGAAGGAGTATAAACACTTTGACCATCAGCCCTTGCTTTGCGCGGTAGGTGTGCTGTCATCATCAAGGGGGTATGAAAAGCTGCAAAGTGAGTCAGCACCACTTAAAGTTCCTTTTTAAAGTGGTTCATTGTATTCTAACCTACTTAAGCATTGCTTTCCTTTTTTTTCCCCCTAAAGTCCCAATAAAATATGGAATATTATGAATGCATGCAGGGAGAACGTTACATAAAATTAGCTATCCTGTGTTCTTTAGTCACTCTGGCAGGGAAGTGATATGCCCATTAAAATACCCCCATTAGAGCTGGCGCACACGCGGCTGATAACCCCAGCTGGCAACGATCTTGGCATCTTGACAAAGGCAATATTTTCAAATGGAAGAACAATTCTTGAACAAAGTGTCCAGTGTCCTAAGAATAAACACGCTTTTCATAAAAATAGAAAAGCCTGCACGTTTTATGGCTCCGACAACCTTTCCCAGAGATGGTGACCGAGAGGAGTCCCAGGAAGCAGCACCTCCCCAGCAACCTACTCTGTCTTGTTCATTCCTCCTGGAGAATCCCGAGACTGCGCAGGCCTCCGCGTACCCCTGATCACTGCATGATTTCTTTTCTGCACTTCTGCAAAAGTAGAGTCGGGTGTTGCCCTTTAGCTGGCTGTGGAAACCTGAGCAGTTAGGAGGCAGCACTGCCTGTGATTTAAAATGGAGCCCGGGGACACAGGAAGGAAACTCAGGTACGATGTCACTACGCATCAGCAAGACCAACTCTTGAGAAGGTGGACCAGTCACCCGGGAAGGTCCAAAATAGAGTGCCCCTGAGGCTTTGAAGACAGGATCCTTGAGATGAAATTAACTGGGGGGGGGGGGTTGGATGGACTCTGGATTCAGCAGAAGTAGAGCATGGATGCAAAATTTGAGGGGTAAAACTTGCTTTGTTATCCAGGGCAACGAGGCGGCAGCTGATCCATCTAGGAGTTCATTCCTTTATTCCCTCCACCAATGTTTATAACACACCTGCTGTGTAAGCTAACACCATTCTCTATGCTGGGGACACAGGATAAACTAGGCAAACTCCCTTCCCTCGTTACTTTCTGCTGGGAGTAGAAAAGCAATAAAAAATAAGAAAATATATAGGTATAGCTGATCACTAAGAGCCACAGGGAGTGTAGGTGTGGGCGGGAACAGCTCATCACAGGGAAGCCCACGCTGTTAAGGTGAACATGACCAGAGGTCTGAATGCAGAAGGAAGCGAGCCATGGGTGTTTGGCGAGAGCATTCTGGGTGAGGTCACGCTTTCTTTCAGCAAAGCAGATAGAGTTACAGAGATACACTGAGTTACACAGAGAGTTGAGAGAGATGGCATCATCAGGTAGGAGACCCCTGGTCACGTTTGGTTTTAATTCTGAGTGATCAGGACGACATTGGGGAGAGGGAAGATAATGTGATTGTGTACAGGAAGGATATTAAAACGTGTTTTTAAAAAATTTAAAGGCCTAAAGTAACAATGGCAAAACTTTTAGAGACCAAGTGCCAAAATGCAACCACAAATCCACTTATTTATTGAAAAGTGCCAACACTGCCCCTATGCGTACGTTATCCGATGCTCGACTGCTGGGACAATGCTGGCGCGACTCGGCCTGCATGCCACCCAGGGCTCTGTGCACCAGCTGCGGCACATATGCCATAGGCTCACCCCTACTGGCCTAGAGAGTGTGCAAAGAATATGTTTCAAGAAAGAACCACTGATCAACTTTGCCAAAGGCTGCTCCTCAGTTGCATGTGAAACTGAGAACTTACTATTGGATTTAGAAATTTGTTATATGTGCTGCTGAAGCAAGCACAGGATTTAGAAATTTAGAGGCACTGGTAAATTTATTACAGCAGGCTTCTCTCCCTAACAAATAACCCCCAGTCAGTAACACAAGAAGCAGCATATTTCTCGGTCTCATCGCCATGCCCTGGAGCCCTGGGTAGATGACCCACCATGTGGTGATGTGGGTTCCCAAGCTCTCTCCACCTTCAGTGTGGCCTCCATGGTCACCTTGGAAAGGGAACAGCTCAGATGGAAGAAGGACACCCATGCTCCAGTGCTTTGGCCTGAATGGGCACATCACCCTCCCTCAGCTGCCTATGGAAAGAGCTGGCCATGTGGCCTCGTTTAAATGCAAGATAATCAGGAAATGTTGCTTAGTCATGTGCCCAGGAAGAAGAGGTTTGAAATGTCCAGCTTGTGTCCGTCACAAGGACCTTGCTAAGAGTACTTTGGGGTGGGGTGGAAACCAAGGACTGGTGGAAGAAAAGGAGAAGCAAAAACCAGGGTGGTAGCTGAAGAAATGCATCCTTTGTGTTAGGAGAGAAGGCAGGTGGGAGGGCACAGATGGATGTAGTGCTAGAGACATGGGGGACTTGTCAGCCTGCTGTTGTGTTATCTCCGTGAAGCCATCACTCAAGGGTGAGGATGGAGGAGGAAGTGTTGAGGGTTTGAGGAAGGATGAGGAAATGTAAAATCTTTGTCTTGGAAAGTAGCAGAATCAGTGGTGTAGGGAGGCACCATAGGCACACCAGACAAGCACCAAGCACCCAGGCCCAGGTAAAGAAGCTGACCTTAAAGTAAGACTGACACCTGTACCCAAGGGCATGTGCAGACACAGCAGGTGAGCAGGACTGAGCCATGGCGTGGTTTTGTTATACTGGTACAATGGAGGAAGAGACGAGTCAAAGGGATGTGACTGTGTATGATGGGTGGGGTGATAGTGAGGGGCCAGATAGCACCATCTAAATTGCTACCAAGGGCAGTGAGGACCTCAGGTGTGGTGAGAATTAGGAGGAGCAATGGTTTATGTGTCCCTGTGAGTTTGAAGACTCACTGGCGATAGAAGACTGAGCTGGAAGGAGACAATGTGACAGAGTGGGACATTTGACATGGAGATTGTGGAGGAAGCACAGTTGTTGGTAATGCCAAAGTCAAGAGCATTCTATAGGCAAGATTGACCATCAAAGACCAAATGGCTACAGAAGAGCAAAGGGAGGGACTCAGAAGCTGAGGCCCAGAAGTATCAGAGATAGTGGGATTGCCGAGGACTATTATCAAGAGTATTGATAAGGGCAGTGAGAAATATTGTTTTCCAGTTCCTCCTCATGGAATCTGGTGCTTCGAGGAAGGGAAGACGTTCTGAAATGTAAAATCTGAGCCCCTAGGCAAGAATATCCCCATGAGTCTCCTTCTCCTACTAATTGCAAAATAAACAGAAAACCAAGGGCTGCCTGGGGAGAGGCTAAACCTGCAGAAGGCGGCATCCTCCAGCTGACCAGGGCAGCCTCGAACCAGGCCGACTCAGCTCAGCAGCTTTCCCTGGGGACTTTGAAGAACTGAGGGTAATGGGCAGCTGCTGAGAAACTGAGGTGATTCATCTGGGAGAGTACATTTCCCCGCATATTTTAAATGAAATAGTGGGCTGCTGGCTGATGACGTTTTAAGAGTTCATATTTAACTACTGAGCGTGTTTGAACACTGAGGAAACTAAATATAGCCTTAGGATGAGGCAATCTCAAAGGACTAGCAAAGCTGCACCAATGGCGCAAGCTGGAGGGGTCATTCAGGGCTGCAGCTGGACACCAGCCAAGAGGACAGCACCTCCTGTCGAGTCCCGCCTAGGTGCCCACTGTGGCAGGGGTGTGCTCAGAGAGGCCACAATAGTTACTGAAGGAAGACATCAACCCTCACCTCACTCACAGAGTACAGCTGCCCTACCCAAGATCCTCACTGATGGAGGTGCGCTGAGCTCGGCTCAGAACTACAGAGCAGGTTCCAGTATCTGCCAGGCCACCCACTGCCTTGAGGCAGGAAGGGGGCCATGTTCTGTGTTTTCACCGTTGACTGTCCAGGCCCAAGAATCCAAACACCATAATGGCCCTTCCCCAAAGTAAACCACTGCTGCGACTCAGTGCTCTGTCCACAGAGTGAGAGTGCCTGTACAGACTGCCTGTAATCCTAGCATTCTGGTGAGGCTGAGGCAGGAGGGTCATGTATTTGTGTGAAGGACATTCTTTAGTTACTCTTTCAATGTATTGCCTCAGGCTTGACCAAGCCTTGATTGTTGGGTTCTGGAGGAAGTCTAGCAAAAGCATTATAAGCCCCAGGGTCAACACTAAATACTTTGCTATGATATGCCGGAAGGATGAAGGCTAACTAGCCCAGTCTCAAGCCTATGATAATTGAGTTGTATTATCCTTGCTAAAATGTTCATATCCTCCAATTAGCCCAGTTGCCTCCTTTGTTCTTTCTCAATAAAAGGTTACTGAAAATGTGATTCCAGGCTGCAGTGCAAGAGGCTGTAAGCCCGCTGATCCCAGAGTTTTGTCTCTCGTATTTCTTCTTCCTCTTATTTTTCTGTTCATCCACGGGTACCTCGTTCTCGGGACCTGTTCACCCTGGACAAAAAATGGATTCAAGACCTACGTATCTGAGCCCATGCCAGGCAACAAGGCAACCTAGCAAGACCCTGTCTCAAAAAACAAAGATGTAGATCAGTACAAAGACCCTGAGTTCAATCTCCAGCACCAAAACAAAAATTGAACAAATAAACAAACAAAACACCCAGTTGAGTAGGTGTTAGTTTTGACAAAGGTGCACCAAACTTAAGAGATCATTGCAGGTAAACAACAAAAGCAACCATCCTTGCACACAAGGGAAGCTGAAAGCAGCTCCAGTCAGTTACTGTTACACTGATAGCCACGCCCTCTGGGTTCCTAATTACAGGTAGCCAGGGCCCCCACAGCTGAGAGGATGGCAGAGGCAAGACGTGGAGATCCGGTGTTTTCAGGAAGGAGGGGATCCACAGTGTCCCCTGCAGTCTGAGATTCGGGGTCTAACCTCAGTTGTGCTGCCTGAAGCATCCTCGTGCTGTTTACCTGCCTTGTGAGCAAAGGGCAAGGGGCCATACGCTTGGCCGGCACCCTGGACCACCCCGCCTGCAGTAGATGTTGTTTTTCCCGTCTGGACTGGCTTGTTAAATTAGAGTGCAGCACTGCAAATGCCTCCTTAGCCTTGATCTGAGGTTTGAGGTCAGGTTCAAAGACCCATGGTCTAATGAAAACACACAGGGACCTTGGATGAAGGGCAGGCCCTAAATAAAACTTACATAAATGTATCTGGACATCTTGCATCAGAGGAAGGAGTGGCTGCTCTTCACCTGTACCGTGTTTCCTAGGGTCCTGCAGCACTCTCCCGCCCTGCTCCTCTCTGTCCTGGGAATTCATGCTGCGGAGGAAGTGGCCACCATATTCGCACACCTCTCCCTGCGCTGAAATTCTATCTTAATTCAGCTTCTGAGACCACGTTATGCAAGGAACAATATGCTAATGACAGACTTTTTGGATTGGTCTCTAGGATGCAGATAGGGGAGAATTTTCAGGACAGAGTAGGGGGTCAGGGGTCCCCTGATAATAATAACATTTACTTAAATAGTTTCTGTCACCAACAATATACATTTACTGGAAGACTACTTTAAATCTTTTATGGAACAACAAGGAATTTTGTTTCTTGAGAACTGGAGATCAAACCCAGGGGTGCTCTAGAGCTAAGGCACACACTCAGCCCTTTTTATTTTGAGACACAGTCTCACTAAGTTTCCCCGACTGGGCTTCTATTTGCAATCCTCCCCTATAAGTCTCTCAAGTAGCCGGGATTACAGGCGTGGACCACCACGCCTGACCCAACAAGGGATTCTAAATAGAGGTGGAGAAGAAGAAACAACGGAAGAAAAGAAAGAAAAAACCAAGAAACTAGTAGAAAGGGGGACTGATGTTTAAAAAGCATGTCTGTATCTTTTATTTGCTCTCCTTTCTTACCCTGTGATGCAGAGGCTAAGAGGATATTTAACCCTATGACAGTGTATTTGAAGACTTACTTTTAAATATTATTTCCTAGGAAGGCAGTTCTCAAAGACTGATCCAGGGAATCCAGGGTCCTTGAACCTATTTTGACCATCCTTGAGATCCAAACTATTTTCATAGCCTCAGGACCGGAGCCTGACTATATCCTGCTTAGGGCCCTCTTCCTTTCAGAGCCCAGGCTGTGAACGGTCTCCAAAGGGCTTGGAATTCACCTGGAGAGGCTGTGGGTTCTCTCAGGCTCCAGGTGCAGCCAAAAGATAGGGAGGAGGAGCTGACTGCCAGTGCCTACTATGGGCAAAGGTTTAAAGACCAGGCTTCCTAGCCAGGCCCAGGCTGAGTGGAGCCTCTTTCTCGCAGCGTTGCTTCCCTGACTCCACGGAAGCTTACAGCAGCCTCGGGGATGCTCTCTGTGGAAGTGGTAGAGATGCAGGGGCAAGGTTATGCAAAAGCCCTAGGGTCAGCCTCTTCAGGAAACCCCAAACTGCAGGACTCTGGGAGACAGATGAGTCTACAGTATGTGCATTTGTATATGAGTAAAATATTTTATTTCTTAAAAAGAATGACATTAACAACCTTTTTTACCCAATTGGGTTTTCCAGAGACTGCACAATATGTGATGAAATCATTGCATCAAAATGGGTTCTAGGGTCCAAAAAGATGGGGAAATGTATTTTGACTCTGAAAACTCACAATGTCTATTAGCATATTACAGGCTCTGAGAAATTCTGAAGTAAAAAACCCATTTAATTTGGTTTAAAACATTGCAAATTTATCTAACTATACAATTTATCTTTGCTTTCTTTTGGCTAGTTTGACACATGTTGCTATCGTATTTTGCCAAATGCTCCATCAAACGTAAGATGTTGATCCAGAGTTCTGATCAGAGAGTTTATTAGACAGCTTCTCTTCTGGACCTGAAGGGAACAGTCAACAACAGCACATAGAATATCAGTAGTCAAGAAGGGAGTCAGATCATTTGGATTCTCTTCCAAATGAGTGCTCAAATCCCAGCTCTGCCGCTTACTAGCTGCGACTTGGGAAAGTTACTTCACCTCTTTGGGCTTTATATTCTTCCTACATAAAATGGGAAAGATTAGATAGATAGGTATCATAGAATGGCGTCTCCCACACAGAAAATGCTATGGAAGAATTGTTTAGTAGATTATAGATTATGGTACCAAACCTGGGCTAGGGTCCAGCAGGCTCAAAAGTAGGCCACTAACTAGTGTTATGTCCTGAGACGCCTCCAGTCTGCCATGGACCTCAATTTACTCAAGCAACAAATCAGAAGCTGACATGAGCTTCTCTTAGGCCACTTTTAGTGCCGTTTTTGTGAACTTGCACATTTCCTACAGAGCCAGCCCAAGAAGAGCAGAGAGGCAGGGAAAATGTGGCCCGAGAGATTCAGGTCCCAGATGGTGGCAGCCACAAGGAAGAAGTGTCAGACCTTGAGGACAGAATCCATCTTCTCCGGGGCTCTGCCTGCTGCCTGCTGGTGCCGTTTCTCACCTGCCCAGGTAGGAAGGAACAAGACTGGACTGGAGGCCGCACCCCACCCCCAGCACCCTAGCCGCCCACCACATCCTTATGCAACAAGGTCTTTAAAAAGGGACCCTGGGGGGCCCTGCCCACTCACCCCAAGCTCAGGGAAACCTGTTATCACCTTGGTAAGACACAGCAGCTGCTACCTCTCTACAAATCCTTGCGGTATGGCCTCAGCACAGCTGCAGATGAGGAGAATGCACTGACTGAAAAACGCCCGAAGTGTCAGAAAGCATTGCGTTGAGGGCAGCCGTGGGCCAAGGTGGAGGAGCCCAGCATAAGGTTTCAGAGGCTAAACTGGGAACGTGCAAGCACTTGGTTTCACTCATGCTCACAAAAAGCGAGCAGCATGGCACAGCCATACTTCTGCAGGTGAGCACACAGCAGAGAAAGATGATGACTTGCTTTCCCAAACTGCTTCTCGGGAGGGAGCCTGGTGGCCTTCGTGTTTCACTTTCACTGGAGAAGTTAAATTTGGGAACACCGAAAGAATCTCACTTAACTCAGAGAAGACTGGCTCGAGGGCTTGTCAAAAGGAAGTATTTGTGAGAACTGTGGCTTTCTGAGAGCACATGTTCTGTAACTAAGCCTCTGACTAACCACCCAAATACCCTTTCTCTAATGCAGTAAATCAGCTAGAAATGCTTTCAGTCGGCAGTAACAGGACTAACTATGTAAGCTTAAACATGTAAGGTTTATGTTTGTCAAGTCATGAGAAAGGCAATATGGATAATTACTGGCCTCAGTTCAGTGGCTCAGAAAAATTGGAGCTGAGTTTTTGTGATTCCTGAGTCTTTGTGTTTTCATAGCCTCAAATGTCTGTTGCAGCTCCAGCCATTACATCCACATCCCAAACAATAACAGGCAAGAAGGATGGAATGGCAAACAAGGCTTTCCTAGAAGTTCCAGTCACTAACTTCCACTTTCATCTTTTGCAAGAGAGGCTGGGAAACAGACTTTTCTCTGAATATGTGCAAACTAGAATAACCTTGGGTCTCTTACTCAGAAAGAAACCAGGGTGGCATCAGATAGGAAACCAGAACCCTGCTTGCCGTGCCTGGAAAGATGCTTAAATCATAAGTCTCTGCCTGGACTGGTTCTTCTAGGAGCGCCTGTTATAAGAAAAGCTTTGTTACATGAAAAAGCAGCTCAGCCATGCACCTGACCTCCAGGTCTTTCTCACTCTGAGAGAGGTGAGCCTGACTTCCATTCTAGGAGCATCCCAACTTTCTAACTCAACTGGGGTAGGACCGGAGAGGATTCGGGACACAAGGAAAACTCTGAGACGCAGCTGACTCCTCCCTAGTTCAAAGCCATCCTGCTTGGCAGCGGAAGGTAATGCCCAGCCTGCACTGGTGGAGTGGGGTGGGGGAGGGAAAGGAGCAGGGTCCTGAGCCTGCAGAGCCTCGCCATTTAGAAGCAGACAAAGCACCTACTGAACAAGTTAAGGAGTGTAGAAGTCAGCCCTGGAATAGACTCAGGAGTGGGCCTCACCCTGGGGATGGTCCAGAGCTGCCAGAAAAGGGGAGGAAGATGTAGGTTTGCTAGAAGACCATGCAGGCAGAATCACTGGCAAGAAAAGCACCCCTGGCCTGAATTTCCAGGGACCACCATGGATCCCAGACAATGTCATCCCAACATTCTGCCTTTCCATCAGCACCAGAGAATAAGGTGCTGGGACTTAGCAAGATCCAACCAAAACTGTAGAAGGGCATAGCACTTAAAAACACCATGGTCACAAGCCCAAATCCTCCCTTCTGTTACTAGAGGGGAAACCTCTGGTGTGGGTGGATGGGGCACAGGTGGAAGTAAAGGGACACTTTGTCCTGGAGCACAGAAGCCTAGCAGGACAAAGGCATTTTGCAGAGAGGCACAGTGGAGAGTGTAAGTGTGGCTGGCTCCCCCTTAAGTCTACATGTTTCCAACTGTGATTCTTTGCTTCCCGCAGTTACCATATGTTCGCAGATTTTAAAGTCACAGTAAATGCCAGGGTGAGCAGCTGTGGAATAGTTCGCACCTTTGTCCATTTCCAGCACCCCTACCCAATCACATGGCTTCAATAACACCCCAGCTTCGGCCCAGCCCCTTCCGCAGAAGGGCCATGAGGAACGGCACCTTTGTGCAAACCCTGTAGATTTGCAAACTGACCGTTGGGCTTTGAGAACTCGGGACAGTTTCAGTCCGTAACGCTTGCTTTTCTAATGGATAGATGTTCACCGCATTCCTTCCCCCAGTGGTATCTTTTAGTCATGAACAATTTCACGGGTACACAGAACACAGACTGATCCTTCCTGTCTTCAATGTTCTGTTCCCTTCATAATAGGCAGACACCTGGAGGAAGTTTGTGTAGAGACTTTATGGGTTTGAGCCCAGGGTTTGCTACTTACTTGCCGGGTAACCTTGGACACATTATTTAACCCATCTGTGCCTCAGTGTCCCCAGTGGTAAAAGGAAACTAACAGTATGACCCACCTCATAGCACTGTGGGGATTAAATGAATTGACACAAGGAAACTGCCGGGATCAATGTTAGTTACTGCCATTAAATAATCAGTGTGATCCCTTACCTCTCTGGTGTTGTAAGGGTTGATCCTGCAGGGTTAAATCCTGCAAGGATGTGTTGGCCCAGTTAAGTTCTGGGCAAAGGACAGGCTGCGTGTTCTGCACCCCCCTCCGCTTGTCCACCTGTCCCTGTCCTGACTAGCATCTACCACAGCACAGGGAACAGTCTCCTGCTTCCAGTGACATCCCTGGCAGCAGGGGAGGCGGAGGAGGGGATGGACGAAGGTGCACAACTGAGCGTGATCAGGGCGGTGTCCTAGGGCTGGAGTTGTCTTTTCACTTCCTTGCCAGACTGGCAGAGCTGCTCGGTTAGCCCATCGCGGTCCATCGAAGGCATCCGATTACTTGTACATCACTGGCAAAGCTTGCAGGTGGGCCGGCCCTGCTCTCAGGAAAGCTGCTCAGGGCTTGGAGGAGCCTCCAGCTGCACAGAGGGAGCCGCACCACAGAGTAAGGTTCACTCGAAAGGGACGAAGTGGCTCCCTACACCCGCTCCGCCTCTCCCAGATCTGCAGGTGGGAGGAGAATGGGTGATGGCAGGCCACAGCCAATGCGGGGGGCAGGGGGCACGTTCAGCAGTCCCCCCACAGCCCATCCTTTTGGGGATGATCACTGCAGGCACTGGGATGGCCAAAGGGACAGCGGGACAGCAAATGCGGGGGATGCGGAAATGCAGGCCCAGAACCATCAGCCTTTGGGTTAGGTCTGCTCCAAACGGGCGTCTATGATTTGCAGCCCCATGCACTGGTAAGAAAAGCAGCAGGGGCCGGCAGGAGCAGAGCAGCCTGTTCCCATTGCACAGCAGGAGGGGTTGCCGGGAAGCTTCTGCTGGCTTTGCCGGGCTGCTCTGCCCAGCCACAGCATCCCCCCGCCCCCATGTCAGGGCACTCACAGAAAACTGCTAGATGCGGAGCCAGAAGGAGCCTGCAATCCCAGCCCTGCCCGTCCACTGGCGCTGCGATCACACCAAAGGATGCTCGTGGAAGGCACGTTCTTGGTACCTGTCCCGCTCACATCCGCAAGGCTGGACCAGTGACGGCTGAGTCTGTCCTCTGACCTCTGCCCAGGCTCATGACTCACTGACTCGCAACCCACGCCCAAAGAATGAAGACTCAACAAAACCGGGCTCTGGTGCTGCAGGGCGGTAGCCACGCTGTGTGAGCTGTGAAGGAAACGTGCAGTGGGGAGGGGGAGGGGGAGAAATGAAGGCAGGTGGAAAGGCAGAAAGCGCCCCCAGGAGTGAGCCGCCACGGTGCCAGCTTTCCAGGCCTCCCTTCTGATTCGGCCTCATGCCCTGCCGCGGTTTCTGAAGGTATCCAGTCTCCATCCTACTCAGTGTCCCCTTTTTGCTTGTTTGATTGGGTTTCTATTCTTGTGTGTGGAAGCGCTCCCAGTAAGGCAGTGATTCACAGTTTCCTGCACGTTGCTTTCTCAGGTTATCTTGTTTGGATCCTGCTTCTCACGCTACTACAAAGAGGAGGTAAGGGAGTGTCATCTCATTTCATAGCCAGGGAAGCCCAGGCCATGACCACACAAGGTCTCCAGGTAGAAGGGCAGGTCTTTCTCCCTTTCCCTGTTACTTCGTTCTGCCCTCCCATCCCCTGAAGGACAGAAAGAGAGAGAGAAAGGAAGAAAGTCCATTATTGCTCCAAGGGAAAGAAAATCCACCTCCCCTCTGCCCCCGGTTCTTCACAGCCATGCAAATACCCACTGCACTGCTTTGTACCCTGTGCTTGACCAACAGAGGCCAAGCTTGAAAGCAAGACATTACTTGACCATATGTAAATTTCTGCCTGCTGCCCAATTCCTGTTATAGAGAAAGCATCCTACTTCTAGACACTCTTTAGGTGCTAAGCTCCCACCTGAAAGGCAGCTGCTCAAGGGCTGAGCTTTGAGTCTTCAGTCTGAGAGCCCACACTTGCCTCTGGGTTCAGTGATGTCACAGAATGGCCCCAACCGTGCTGGCCTAAATGCGAGCACCTGCAGGGTAATTGAATGCACTAGCCTGACATTCCTTAAAAGTGAGGATGGTACCTCCTGGCTGTAAAATGGCTTTTCACAGTCCCTGAGTGAATACGTGCTTTTGCTAGGTGCCTAGTTTTCTACCTTTCAAGTAGTAAGTGATTGACAGGGTATATTTCCCCACACATCTGTAAATACATAGTTATTCTTATACTTTGATGCCTTTCAAAATATTACCTGCTAACACTTGGACTATGTGCTGGTATGAAAATCAGACATAAGAAAGAGAGACATTCTTTGCTCTTGAAAAATTGTATTTATAGGTAATGAGATTCATTTATTACATCAGGGAACTGAGGTTAGAATATAAGACTTTATAAATATAATATTTGGCAATAATAAAGGTTCTCTGGTGTTTTTCCTGCACAAGATCAAAACTTTTCATTTATGTTAAGGCTTAATTAGATGAAAAACAAAATTTCCACAAAACCAAAATACATAGACTCCAACTTCAGGAACAAGGCAGGCCTTCTGAGCTCAGTGCTTATGACTAACAGGGCCAAGAACAAGAGCCTGGTCTTAAAAAATAGTTCTTTACATTTAAAAGTCTAGTTAAATTGACCATTTCAATGAGTTACCCATGGAGGCCAAAAAGTTGGGCACTTTTTTGGATAAAGGAAAAAATATCAGGAAAATTCAATCTAATACAAGAAAATGACAAAAATAAATAAATAAAAAACTTGCACACACAAATGAGTACATAAAAATCATCATGAAATCACCATCTAGTTTACAAATAAACCAGTAAATTTCTGAATCCAGCCAGGCCACATAATGGTGTATGACCTAGCAGGGATTCTGGTGACAGGGAGGGACATTCTCTATCGTACCGCATGAGTCTGTTTAGTATTAAAATGGAAGCATAATTAAGTTTGTACTTGCTAAAGAACCAGAGAGCCTCAAAATATACTTAACACTAAAGTGATTCTGATGGTTAGATTCTCAGAGATGACTTCACAGCACTGTAGGATCTTGAACACTTGAGACCATAACTAAGAGTATGAAATGACCCGTCTTTGTAGCCATGCATCAGAGCAAGATAGCTGTGAGCCAGTTGCTAGGCTGTTGCCCTCTTCTAATGTGACGTCCTGAAGGTCATGAAGGAACTAGAACTCTGTGGGATCATCCCCAGCTCACTTGAAAGAGGGAAGAGTTCATGTCAGTTTTGCCTCTTATGGGGTGCGCCATGGCGTGGATCCTGGGCACGGTATAAGTATTTGTTGAATAATATTGTGAGTGAGTGAATGACAGAAAGTTAACTTAGCATTTTCCCATATATTGAGAATTTTCCTGGTGCACAAAGCTGAGAGGTGTGGCAAATGGCCACATCTTCCAAAAAGAGATGCAGTTTACCATCCTCGAAGGACTTCTCCAGAGTCAGCCAAAACAACAGCTAGACAGAGGGAAATGCAGGCTGGGGTAGATTGTCAGGAATTTCGAGTAAGAAGTTTTGTGGATTTGTGTTTCCTCTCACTGGGGCAGAGCGCTGGCTGCCTCTCCGACAGTGGGGACAATAGGGGTGGGGCAGGGCACTGGCCAGGAGCTGAACCCAAAGTCTCCCTCACTGAGCTTCAGGGTCTCCATGACCTGTTCTGGCTGCCACTTCTGCACCTTCTGGGAGAAGACGTGTCTTCCCGTTGGCTCTGTGGGCTCTGAGGATGGTAGCTAAGCTTGGGTCTTCTTGATGGGCCTGGAGCCAGGGTGAGGAGAACTTGCCATTCAATGGAATTGCATGATGTACTTTTGGCACTGGCCCTGCAGGGGGATCCTGAGTCCACAAGAGAAGGCTTTCCCCAAGGCCAGAACTGCAGGATGCAGGACCAAGGCCCCCTAAAGTGCCTTGCAGAAGGTAGGCCGGGTATCCCAGGGTGTGTATTCAGAGAACACCCATGGCTTGGCTACAGCAGCCACAGCTAAGGAAAAATATAGTTTTACTTCTTTTCATTCTTCCCCCATCACTCTGCCATATCTTGGGAGCAGCTCAGGAAAGGCAAGAGATAAAGCAATGATGGAGGACAGACTGTGCAGTCTTTTTGATTGAGCTGGGCAGAAAGGGAAATAGTTTGGGATTTTCTGGGAAACAGTTTTAAATGTACACTGGACTGAGCTTTTTTGCTACTCTAACAGTTCAGTAAAGGGACTGCAGGGTCTTGAGACTGCTTGAATGCTGACCAGAGTAAAAAACTCTGGCAGGGCAGCTTGGAAGGACGACGATGGGAGAAAACAAATGAAAGAAGCAACAGTTGCACTTTCCTGGTTAAACATCATTGAGTCCTGCCCATTTGATTAATTTTATTCTATTTGACAAAGACATGAAAGGACAAATGAATTAATTTCCATATGATTTGCCACTGTGGGACCTACTGTGCAGTGCTCCTTGCCGCCCTGCTTATAATAAGAGTCCAGACGATGTCTTCCCCTTAGCTGCAGCCAGGGAATAGGATGAGCCCCTTCATCAGCTTTGGAGGTGCGCTGGGAAGTCACCACATTGGTGAGTCAGGGAAGGTCAAGCTTAGGCCATTGTCTGCTGTGGGTTGATCATTCACCACTACCTTATCATAATTGCTGAGTGATACTTTGGCCCCAATAAGAAATTTTTTCCACGGGACAAGTTAGCAGAGTACATAGTGTGACATCATCCTATGGTCAGCAGAGGGATGAGGAGGCCTCCGCCTTGGGCTGCTCGGAACTGTCCCTGATAACAAGTTTGAGAATGCTGCAAAAAGTGCAAAATCCCACCCCAGGACCTCCCATGGCTCTGTACATAGCCGGCAACCACCCCTGTGCAGACAGAGTAGACGTGTGTGCTTTATGCATCTCTCCTTAGATGAGCTAAGCACACTGCTTTGCAAAGGCAACGTGAAAGTTGGAGAGATCCCTTCTCCCCCCGCTCCTTAATGCAGGCTCCTGGTGGGCTCCAGAGCATCGTCCCCATTTTTCTTTGGTAACCTGACTATATTGTTTTAGAACTGACTGATCACTTGTCTGTCTCTTCTTCTAGGAGTTTTATTTTATTCACCTTTCTGTCTTAAGTGCTGGGCACAGAATAGATCCTCAATACATTCTGGACAAGTGGATGAACTGGATTTGCTCTGAGGGCTCTCCCTGAGACAGGTGGAGGTGGGGAGCTTTGTAGTTTAGGTGTTGGATGCTTCCAAACGCCTGTGTTTTAAAGACATGGTACCCTGCCTAGGGATATTGAAGGTAGTGGCACCTTTGTGAAGTGGGACCTCATGAGAATTCCTGAGGTCACTGGAGGAAGTCCCATGAAGGGGACTCTGGGACCCAGTGTCTTCATCCATCTCCTTTGTATCTCGCCATGAGGTGAGTTGTTTTGCCCCAGTAAGCTCTCTGACATTGCCATCAGGCACACCCACCTGAACAAAAAATAATGGGTCTGCTCCATCAAACTATGAGCCCAAATAACCTTTTTCTCTTTATACATTAATTATCTCAGGTATTTTGTGATAGTAGCAGAAAGCTGATTAAGTCAGTACCACACCCATTTTTAGAAGGAGTAGCTAACACACAGAAGAGTAAGGTAACTTCAACCAGGGTCCCATGGTGAAACAAGTAGAGAGACTGAGACCAGAGCATGTCAATAGACTTAAAAAATAACTATGACGTCAAATGTCGCAGTCATTGCAAGCCAGAAGCAAACTGTCTAGAGGCCAGGGCCCCTTTGCAGAGCACAGGACTCAGCACAGACCCTGGACAGTCATAATGTCATCACCCCTGACTCATGGCATTTCACAGGTTACCAAAGAATTTTATAGCCATTAACTTGCTTATTCTTCATAACAAACCCCAAAGAAGCATAGGGGTCATTATTGTGCACATTTTAAACACTGAGAGAGGCTAAAATATATGCCTATATATCGACATCTGAGGCATGAGGACCTCAGGTCATGTGCTCCAAAATCTGTGAACTTATTACCAAACTTGGTCATACCTAACCAAAAAAAGCACGTGGAACATCTTCAGGATCCAGGCAGATATCCCTTTGAGCCGCAGACCAGTGTTGAGAGGAGAAATAGCTTTCCATTTACACACATCTTTTCGAGGTTCCTCTAGGGCAGCTTTCTCTCACCCTACCATAAATGGCACCCTGATTCCCAGAAGACACGGGGACTCAGTCCCACCTCCTGGGTCCCCAGCTGTGTCCCAGATATTTGGAGAGCCCAACATCACTTTGGGCCTCCACGCCTCGTGCTATGCCTGGCTGGGTCAGATTGCTGGATACAGAAGTGTTTCTGGGGTGAGGACATCTGGGAGAGGCTACTGCACCAACACCATAATTTCCTCTCCAGGATGGCAGACAAGAAGTGAAGCCAACAACATTCTTTCTTGGTGCCCAAATGCATACGCTTTTGTTTCTGCTGCTAACACGCAGTTTGTTTCTTTCTTTTTGGAGGGATGTCTTCATACAGAGATAAAAGAGCTCCTAAAGTCTGGCATATTCTGGGTTCTAACTGACGTAGCTGAGCTTAGAAGATGGAATGGCTTTCGAGTGTTTGTTCAGATTATAGAAAGAGATGTCTATAGGTAAATGGTCACACTAGAGACCATACTCAAAGGTGAAATAAATCAGCTGTGCATGTGTAAGCAACATATTATATCACTAGTGTAAGAACCTGAAAGTGTGAATATAAATTAGGAGGTATGATAAGTTGTGAAATGAAAGGAAATTGCTCAAAAATAAAAAGCAACCGGGATGAGGGGAAAGAGAAAGAGAAGAAGGGGATAATTATGTATGTATGTATGTATGTATGTATGTATGTAATATGCAGGATGGATGGCTAACACAGTTGTACCGCTGATTTCTGTTGCTTCATTGTGAGGAACAGTTAATGATCAGTTGTTTGATCAGTCTTGCGTGTCTACATTTGTTTTCCTGAGTATACACTTCGAAGTTATCAGTATGTAATACAACCACCATTGTTAATTCCCTGTCACCTTGTCTGTATTTCAGTTTTGCTTGTACTATTCTTGTGCTACTTTGTGTCTGTTAATATGTTTTCGTCTTTTACTTTTAAAATAAAGAAAAAGACACATGTCAAAATATGGCTTTTTATGTCTGTCTGGGTTCATCTTTTAATCTCCACGCCAGCCTGATGCTGAAGATAGCAGATGGCGCACCGTGTACTGTGTCGCCTGGTTACTTTCTACAAGGAAACTCAAGAGAAGGGTCCGCGTTTCCTTTTTTTAGTTTTTAATGACAAAGCGTATTTAGACAGACTACATTTGGCAAAATAAATAAATAAGTAAATATAAGCTCAAAGGCTTCAATTTACCAAAATTCATTTTAAAAACTAGAAGAGACAGGAAAGGTAAAAATTCTACTCAAATAGTTTCCAAGGAAAATTCCTGTAACCTTGAAGAATAATAAAGGCTCATGGATATATTTGGAATTTCTGAATGGCAGGACTGTTTCCCAAGAGCATTTTTTAACATCTCAAGTGAAAAACGAGCACAAGGCCTAAATTGTTCGGCAAAGAGCAGGGAACCCTTTGGGTTAAGAAAAAAGAAGGAGCCTAGAAAAGTCAAAAATGCTCTAAGGGACTGGAGTTTCGCATGAAATATGAACAATGGTAGCTTTGGCCGGAAACCTTTGCACCTCATGCCCCATGTAAAGAGTGTACATCACAGTCATTACTATGGTCCATTTCAGGCCACCTTGGGCCTTCTGAATTTTCCTTTTGGTTTTAGCACAGAATGCTAGGGCCTGGGGCTCTGGTGAGTGGGACCTACTGGGCACATAGGGGCCAACCAAGGCCCTTCTCTGTTCCTGAGGGGCTCCAGGCCATGTGTTTAGCTCATGTCACCCAATCCTCCTCAAACATACAGTGGGAGATGGGCTGAACAAGGAGGGTGGGACACCATGGGAGAGCTGAAGGGGACAGAAGCACCTTCAGGAACACAGGAATAATGTTCTTAGGGCCTGTGGGTGCACTTAGAGGCCCCCAAATCCTCTGAAAGTGTCCCCATTGCTGTGTTCGTGCATGCCATATGGGAGTAAACATGAAGAAATGACCACTCCTCTCTTGAATTTCTTAGAAGCTGGTACTGGGGCTGAGTGTGGGGAGCCAGGTTGGAAAAGGTACCCATGACCACACTTATGCACAGCTGTGTCCCAGACACAGGCCACAAAAGATACCTTGGGAAGCTTCCTCCTCTGGACTCAAATCAACGAGTAAACACAAACCCATGGGGTTCCAGAGGCCAGGGGCCCCTGTAGGCTCCTCTGGGACCTGCTCATGTTATTAGGTTTCCAAATTACCCAACAGAGCTTATTTATACCACATTTTAATGGCAAATGAAGGGAGAGTTGCTGAATGACTTTTGCAACATGGTTCAGAGTTTGAACTTTTCTCCTTTGGCAATGTCATCTCAATTGTTTAACACAAACAGCAAACTCTCCCCCATGAGTTCCACTCCCCTGGTGATTCCGGAACACACTGCAGGCTCTCGTCCCTGTCTCCTGCCTCCTTCACCTCTCCCAGCAGCCTGCAGTTGACTGAGGTGGGAGAGATGAAGTCCCATCTATCATTCATGTAGGAGGACTAAAGGTAACCCCTCCCCTTTCTAAGACCCTTTTACTAAGGCTGAGCTGTAAACCCTGACCCCAGCTCCTGATTCTAGAGAACCACAGTAGCAATCCAGGCTGCTCAAGCTAAGCCTGGGCTTCACCTGTGAATCCTTTTGCTGCTGCTGCTGCTGCTGCTGCTGCTGTTGCTTTTACAATTACTAATCATTGCTGCAAAAGAAAGTTTGTTAATGAGAAGCACTTCACTTCCAGAGCCATGAGCTGCTGTTTACTGTCATCTCCAGAGCTGTCAGGAATGGTAAAGAGATGTCACATAACCTGCGTAAGGATGGGTGGATCCTACTCAAAGTCCCTTCAAAGACTGCAGAAAGCCAAGGTCTCACCAAAGTACAGCTCCTGGCGCAGTATGGCTAACTTCAACATATGGAGTTTGGACAGTTGTAACATGCTTAGAAATATATATATGACTTAAAACATGCAAATTTAACCAATAAGCATCTATAATGATGTGTCAAGCCCTGGCTGGAGTTATACACAATAATGTGTGTGTGCACAGACACACCTTGGTCTGTGCTTTCCACAGGCACTGGGTGTCATATCTATCCTGTCCTCTTCCTCACCTAATACCTTGGGAGCTGCAGATGCCTGAGTCACTTGTGACATCCCCCCCACACACACACACACTCCTGTACATACAAACACACATTCACAGTGCTAGGCTATGAGTCTCACATACAGATGTCAGTAACTTTACTGAGACACTAAAGAGAATTTGGTCATTCAAATTTTTGAACTCTGGTTGTTGCAATTCTGGTTATGTTCCACACACTGTATCAAGCCCTGATGGGAACTTAGATAAGTAAGTCAAGGCTCTGAGCCCCAGAAGGCTATATAATCATGGTGGACATGGAGGGCAGCTGACATCTGGGTAAACCTAAGACCTAAATAAAGGAGAAAGGAAACAAGTGAACAGGCACAAGGGTCTGGCAATAGTTTGCTATGACTGGCAGAGCTATTCATATTACCTGGGACTGAGGACAGGAACTTGTTCTACTAACTTCTTCCACTGCCAGCAAACCAACGAGCAGAGAATTGGCATTGTCAGCACTGGCAGGAGTACATGTACCTGGGTACAAATCCTTTCCCAAACCATTTCTATGGTTTGGACAACCAACACTCAGCCCCGCGGTTTTTCTCAGAAACACAGGAAAGTCGAGCCACTCCAGTGTCCTAGGGACAGGGACAGTGGGAAGGGCAAGACAGAAGGAGGTTGATTTGCAGGAAAACTTCAAGGGTAGACTGCATGATTTCAGAACATATCCAACATTAAACATAAACATAGTCCACCCACCCATCTACTCATCCATCTGTCCGCCCATCCAACCATCCATCCATGCATCCATCCATCCATCTGTTCGTAAGTCCACCCATAAACCCAGCCTTCTATTACCATTTGCATTTTGCCTTTAGAAATAAAACTTTTAAAAAAACAGGACCAATGTATTTATTGGGTGGGAGGCATGAGGGTCACAAGGGCTTCCGGTTTAAATACAAACTATCAACAAGGAACAAAAGCTTTTTATCCTCAGCTTCTCCCTGGGAGTTCATGACCCCTGTGCTCCTCTTTAAAAAGTCCCTGGGTTTTGGTAGTAAATGAAACAAACCACCTTACTTCTGAAGGTCCTGTCTCTTTGGAGTTTTGAGGAAATGCAGTCAGTGCAACATCATCCAACTCTACCCTCCACCAAATACTTACCAATTTTAGAGCAAAGGATATGGAACTTGACGCAGGATGTGTTTCTATTTGCCATGCAAGGCATGTTTCTCCATCAGCAAGGAGGACAGGTTTGGAAAACAGGTTTACAGAAAAGCAATATAGAACTTTGGCACAGGAATTCTTTGGAAATGTCCACCATCCCACCAAGAAGCAGGAAGTATGAGAATGAGTGTGTGTTTTGGCTTCTTTGAAACAAAATAATTTAATTTTAAGAGTCTCAGTTCACAAAACAGCCCAGCTAATTTTCCAGGGAAAATAACATTTTTTCTTCAGTCTTCATGAAAAGAATTTAGACTGGTTTTCCTTAAAGGATTTAATTGAGAAATGTGCCTTATGAAGGGAACACAGAATGGTGCAAAAACAAATTTAATTTTCGTAGTTTAGAAATTAGACATCAGTTTAGCTTATATAGTATTGACAAATTTTTTTTTTTAAATGTGTACCCCCACCCACAGCACACCAGTGTCTTCCAGTTGTGGAACAGTTTAATCAGACTATAGTTCTGTAGTTATATAGATGTAGAGATTCAGGACTTACTTTTATTTTTAAATTTTATTTATTTATTTTGGTTTTTTTTGAGACAGTCTCATGCTGTAATTTAGTCTGGCTTTGAACTCACAGCAATACTGCCTCAGCCTCGAGTGTTGGGATTATAGGCATGCCCCACTGCACTTGGTTTTCAGGAGCTATTTTTAAAGGTGGAAAAGCAGTCTTCTGTTGTGAAGCTGACATTTGCATACCTACAGGGAGGCCCTCTTTGCCCAAACTATAGGTCACGTTCTTTTATTGCTAAGTATGTAATCAAATTACCAATGTTTCCCTCTAACCACTATTGTAAGAAGAAAGGCCAGAAAACAGTCTCAAAGTATTTCTTTTTAATGCCACAGGACTCCCGTCTGCACAGTCTCTCTGTCACCTCCCCACAACTGACTTCCTCTGTCACCTGTCCTCTAGGAGGGCATCATGTCTGTTTTTCTTTCTAGTCTCATGCTGCTCCTCCGCCCCACCCCACCCACCCAAGAGCTTTCTTTCTTCACGACCACTCCTGGGCAAGGTACAATCTCCCCAACTCCTCCCTCCTACCTCATCCCTCAAAACGAGTAAGTACATAAGCAATCTGTTCCCCTTTCATTCAAAGGGCATACTGCCAGTCCCTCTGTGAAAACCAATGGGGTGGCCATACTCACAAGAATGAGGAAGCTGTGAAAGGTCAAGTTCTCCAAGACATCCCCCTGATGGCAGCCTGGCTTCTTCCTTCTTCTGTGACCTCCAGTAGCTTCTTTTAGTTGGTGTTGGATATAGGATGGACATCCAGAGGCCAGAGCCCTTGTTAAATTTGACCTGGGTTCCTGCTAGAACTGATCTCTGGCTTGGGGATTACAGTCTATGACAGACATATCCAAGATGCCGAAAGGTGCTGTCCCTCCATCCTGCGTCTGCAGCTGACTCTGCTCACGGATCATAGCACCATTTCCCAGTGACCCTGACGGCTGCTCAAAAATCCTTAACAAGAAACCAGCAGCTCTTTGACAAGTGACTTGGGCTTATCTGTCATGCCCACTTTGCCTGTCCCTCACCCTGGTGCTCTGGGTGAGTATGCTCACCTGGCCTTACAAAGGCCGAGCCCACCTTCCAGCAAAGGATGGTGTCTTTGTCTCCCTTTTGAGGAAGGGTCATCCCACAAGCATTTGGCATACTGATCTCTAAAGCCTGCCAGCGTGCTTCAGGTCTGAGGTTTGCAGCAAATCTTAACATTTACCTAATCAGTGCCTACTACGTAGTCAGGGGTTAACTACCTACTCACTAGAAATTTGAGGCCCTTGGTGTAAACAGACAAGTGAGTTCATCGCATGCTGAAGAAACTGTTTCTCAAGTTGGGGTGTCTGCTTCCTATGGGTTCCTCCTCCTCAGGGACCTGGAGGACTTGGACAGACAGGCTCCTTGCACAGAGGAAGTGGTAGTGGAGTCAGTAAAGTAGTGAAGTTCCCTCAGCTCACGCCCTCCCCAGGGCTGGTTGTGGGGCCCCTGGAAGAAATTAAAATAGTGTGTGTACATCCAGTTATTTTAATGCAGGCAGGGGCCAAGGCCATAGAAGCTGGGGGGGGTCTACTGAGTGGCATCCTCAGGCCCACATCTTTTTAGAGCGCTCTGATCTGGCTCACGTGATTAGACAAGCCACCTGAATGCAACAGATGTGAACTTGGAAGGGCGGTGTGCAGGTGTACATGAGCACTGGTTTCAAAAGAACAGAGAATTCCCCCTCCCCATCTTGGACTGCCCTGGGTGCCATGAAGTCAGAGCTGAAACATCGTAGAGCTATTTAGGGGCACTTAAGTCACAGTTTAAGAAAAGAGTCATAGATTAAGAGATATGAATCATGAGTAAGTTTCTCTGGCTGCCTCAGGAGTCTGAGCCTGAGGGTGTGGCTGACCTACCAAGGATCTGGCCTGGGAGTGAGGGTGACTCAGTTTCACTGGGTTGACCCCGAGAACGCACAGCATTTCCTTGGAGACACATTTCAAAGTTAGTACCTGCTTGGCTCAGAAAGGGCTTCCAAAGGCCCATATGTTAAGATCAGCACTGTTGGGGCAAGGCAGAATCTTTAGAAGGTGACACCCAGTGGGAGGTCCCTAGGTCACTGGAGGCTGAACCCTTACAGGGGACAGTGAGAGCCTACCCCTTCCTACCCTCCTCAGCCAAGGTGTGCCGCCTCACCACAGGTCCGGAGCCCTGGGGCTAACTGATCGGTCACTGTGATCCAAAATCTGCTGTGATCTGCTGTTTGTAAGTTGATCTCAGGTATTTGTTAAAGTAGACCGAGTGCACTAATACAGTACCAAATGTTCTGCTATGAGCTAAACCCTTCCTTGCTTAGATCACAAATCATCTGGGACGAAGCTAAGTCATCCGTCGAAATGTAAATCTGCATCAAAAATTGAGTTATGTTCTTGACTGAATACACCCCGCAGTTCTTGAGGATAATTCAGACTTCCAAATACTAATACTCTTCACTGATTAAAAATTAATTCTAGGCCTCTAACTGCATATTACAATGTGAAAGAAAAGTTCTTTGAACTCCTTCTGTGTTGCTGATACACATCTACATGTGTGAATAGCTAAAACCACTTACCATCAAAAATTGGGGGCAGCACGCACCGCACCGAGGTCGGTTTCTAATGCTATAGTTCACAAAGTAAAAACAAACAAAACGAAATACTCCTCCCTAAGGTAATACCTGAGCCTAACTAACCTTTCTGGGTGCTATGAATTCCTGAGGTTAGTGTTTGTCTTTTAAATTCACTTTTCTCACTAGGGCCCTGAGTTCGATCCCCGGTCCCGAAAAAAAAAAAAATAAATAAATAAATTCACTTTTCTTTTAATTTCAAGCCAAATGATTTTTTTTTTAAATTCAATAATCTTAAAGCTTGGGTTCCTAATTCCAGCGAAGAAGGTCCTTTTAGATCACTGCCATCTGTGGGGGGCCCAGCTCTCCCCGTTCCGTATCCTTAGCTCCGCCTCCGTCCCACCCCCACCATCACCAACCGCCCAGGTTTCCGCTCTTAACTCAACCCTCGCAGACCTCCACCCCATCCTTCCTGCAAGTGATCTTTTGGGACTACCATTTTGATGAGTAAAAACTGGTGAAAAGAAAGGAACATCTCCCAGAAGCAAGAGAGCGCTTTCCGAGCACATCCCCAGCAAAGCCTTCGGCGGCACCCTCGCTTTCCTCCGCTACCACCTTGCGCTCCGCTCCCCGCCGCGCGCGCCTCCCGCGTAACGTCGCCGCCTTCCCCGGCTTCTCCGCGCGCCTCAGCCTCTGCGCCTAGTGAACGTCCTGTGTCCGGAAAACTGGGCGCCGCTTTCATCTTTGCAGATAGGAGGGACAGTAGAGAAAAGAGAATTTCTTGCAAGAGTCCCAAACAGTAATTCCTAGATCTGCCGCCACCGCCGGGGCAGCGCGAAGGAGGGCAGGGTTCAACGTTTCTTTTGCTCATCATTTCCTGCTTTCATTTCCTCATCTCTCAAGGAGGGGTGGGGCAGGAACCCCCCGAGGCCCCGCCCAGCTCTGGCCGGAGGGAATCTGTGCGCCCTCCCGGGGGACCCCGCGCAGCGGCCCCACCTGCCCCGCGACCACTGGGAGGGGAAGATGCTGGCGGGCAGCCCGCGCTTCGGAAAAGGCCAGATGGGGCGAAGGAGGAAGATGGTCTCGCATTTAAGGTTAGGCTCCCATTTACACGATCTCCTTAGAATCCCCATTGTATGGACAAGTTTAGACGCTAAGTGAGCTGCCTGAAGTCGCACACCGACGGGAAGGACAGCAGAGCCTAGCAAGGTGCTTCCCCCTCCGCTGACCACCGAGTTTCCTTCCGCCACCAGCTGTGAAACCCCCGCTGTGACCATTACAGAGGAAGGGGTGAGACTGGGGCTCCGGGACCCCTCACCCGCCACCTTTCAGTCCACAGTGCCTGTGCGAACGTTTCTGCTTTTAGATACCTTTTTACTTTCCTGACCTATGTTTTGTTGTTCCGTTTATCAGAATTTGTCAGTAGGTTCTTAGATTCAGTTCATCTCTTGAAGAAAAGTCGCGGTACTGGAGATGGTGGACAATGGAGAACCTCCCACAAGGAAGATTTGGCCCCTCCGTTCCTAGGGATCACAATCCGGGGTATATATTTATTAGGACCTTAAAATGAGGCAACATAGCGCAGTATTTCTTAATCTTAAGTAGGGCCTTATGTTTAAAACAACAAATTTATACGTATATACAAGGATAGCTGGGACAGGTGTATTGCTAATGTCTGTGGTTTACTGAAAGGAAGTCAATGCTTAAAATTTTCTTTTTTCTTGACCAATTTTGCACACTTGTTTCTGGTAATCAGAATGACTGATCTGAAAACAATAATATGCAGAATAAGAACCATTGTTGAACTCCTACCATCTTGTATGGTGAAAACTGCATCATTTCCAAAGTTTGTTTTTTAATTATTTGTTACTGCCTTTTTTTGATCAATCTTTCATTCTTATGTCTGGTGGACTGAGCGATTTCATTGAAGATAACAGTATGTAATGTAGCAACCACTGTTAATTCCTATCATTTTGTTTTGAGGTCATGTGTCATTGTTTTGATGTTGTTTTGATTTCTTCATTGTTGTTGTTTAGGTTTTTTTATCCTTTGTTTTTTTAGTTTTTTATCTTTAAAATAAAAAAGTAGACCAAAAAATCCTCCAACATTTAGTATGGATTTAAATTATTTTCTGTGTTTCTTAAATGTGTCTAAATTAAACAAGTTAGATGTGAACTCCTTACGCTCATGACTCCTACGTATGTTACTGGATTTTGGGGGCCGAGGTCTCCTGCTGGAGGTGGTTTCTCAATTCTTTCTGTCCTGAGCAAAGAACTGGTCAAGAAAGCACAAACAGTAGCAAAGGTTTATTAAAGGTAGGAAAAGAAACAGGTTCTGGGAGCAAGTTTGGACCGCAGGAAGTAGGAAAAGAAGCACACTCTGCAGCACAAGGGCGGCCACCGTGCAAGAGGGAGCACAGTGACAGAAACTCAGTGCGGATGTCCTTCTAGTGCCCCCCACTCCTCAGGATGACGTCAGGGCTGGGCCACCCTGCTCAAGTTCTCTCCAGAAGTCCATGTGCAGGGCTTTGGGAACTGTTCCGCTTGTGTAGGTTTTGTAATTAACAAGTCACGCCTACTTCCCCAGCCAGGTTTGCACACCCTAATCTCCTGTCCAAGGTAGGTGTCTGGCCTTGCTGAAGTAAAATTGTCAACCACAGATTCCGGGATAGACTCTGTGCCTCCATGTCCATTTCTGCATTGGAGCCCAGCACTGACAATGCTGTTAGCAGCAGACACCTGTACACCCAGGTGAACCTTGAGCACTAATATATTCTGGGCTTCTTTGCACCTCAGGAATGTCAGGCTCATACTTAGCCAAAGGTCAGCCATGAGCAGGCCTGGAAAGCCAACTCTAGTGGTAGCAGTCTGAGATCTGTCCCTTTCTCATTTGAAAATAAAGTCCATGTCCTAGCTGATTTTTTTTTTCCATAGTAGGGATTGAAGCCAGGGCCTTAGCCCTAGCACTGAGCTACAATCCCTAGGGATTTTTTGCTGTTGGATGGAAAGAAGGTACAGCAAAGCTGTGCAAGCTACATCTGCACACAGATGCATGTGGACTTCTGAGCCTGACCTGCCCCTGCCACATGCTCCGCCAGGGCGGGGAGCCCCTCTTTGCAATAGTGCCTTTACTGCGGGATCTCTGCCCTAGAGCGCAGGCAGCACACAGGTTCTGGTGGTCCTCTAGGTGATGGATCTTTAGGCAGGAATCTACTACACAGACCTGTTCAGAAGTAATGGCACGGGGTAGAAGGTGGCATCATTTTTAGGTTAAGATCCTACCCCTGACTTTGATAGCTCTGTCACCTAGCAACAAGCCACCTAACCTCCTTGCACATCAAAGTCTTCCTGTAAAAAATGAGAGTCATAATGACTGCTCTTCTAATCTGATGGGGTTGCCGCAATGCCAGTTTTCAAAGCGTGGTTCCCAGAGCGACATCACCAGTATCACCAGCAATTTGTTTAAAATGTGGAATTCTCAATCCCACCCCAAGCAGCAGAATCAGAAACTCTAGGTGAAGCCAGGCATCTGTGTGTTAATAAGTCCCCCAGGTGACTGACGCGTCCTGAAGTTTGAGAAGGACTGCTGTAAAACAGTGAGATGAAGACCTGAAGAGTGAACACCCACTGCAATGTCTAATCATCACTTTGAGAACCACTGCTCTGCATAAATGTTGGTTCCTACCTGTCCTCCAGGCTCCCATTAAAACATAAGTGCCCCAAGGTGGGCGATACTTTTGCCTTAACAGGAGTCAGGCCTTCGCAGCAAGCCTAGCAGACAGCAGGCTGAGAACAAAGCCTTTCCAGAATTGAAAATTAGGAAGGCGAAGAGCGTCCCAAGTAGGACAAGGGGTCAGAAAGGAAAACAAGGAAGGAGGTGGAGTGACCTCCCTCTTGGGTCCTCTCCCAGCTGGGGACTTACTAGCTGCGTGACCCGAGGCCAAGACTTAAAGCACATCTTCTCAGTAGAATGCTGACCTCCACAGGGTTATTGGAAGGATTCAGTAAAGTGACACATGCAAGGCGCACGGCAAGGAATTCCACAGGTGACGCCCATCATTAGCAGCAGGTGTGCAGGCTGCTTGAGATGACAGCCTGGGCCTGTCCGCATTGCTCACTGCCAGAGCCGCCGCCCTATCCTATTATTATTCCTGTCATTGTCACCAAGTTGCATCCTCTGCCAGAGCTTCTTGGCCTGAGGCCTAAATTTGCCACCCTGAGATTAATCACTGAGGAAGGTGCGGGCTGGGTCACACTCTGCCCTCCCCCCAGTATGTGCCACATTTTGACACCTGAAAGATGTCAGGCAACCAGAGGAACAGGTCCTGCCTCTATGTCCTATTCCTGGACTGATAATCTCCAGTGGGTGGGCCCAAGGAGTGGATTCGGATGGAAAAGCACCTGAAAGATGGAAGGAAGGGGCACCCAGGGCCTGTCCACAGCCTTGAAGGTGCTCAACAGGGTACTTTCTGCAGGGAGCAGAGGGAGCCCATCCCCTGAGGACAGTGACGTGGGCAGGATGGAAAACTGGGCCTGGTTTACCCCGGCCCCATCACAGGCTCTGGAAGGTGAGGTAAGAGGAGGACCAGGTCCCGAGGTTAAGACAGATGTGGTCTGGAAGGGAGGCCTCCCTAAGGGCAGCGCCCACACCCTCCAGTCCAGGTGTGAAGGTGTGGCAGGATGGCCCAAGGTGGGCAGAGCAACAGCAGATGGCCCACAACCATTGTCAACACTGGTGGATCCGGCCCGTCCAGATTTTCCCTCTCAGGTGGCTACAGGGACCTGTCAGCCCGGGTGAAGTCCTCTGAGTTGGGTCATGTGGGCTTGGCTTTCTTCCTGGGCGTGACTCAGAGCCAGCAGGCCTATAGTGGTCCTCAGTCCCCTCCCAAGAATGAGAAAAGGTCCATTCCTTTCCATTTAGTGAGGATACTCCTTGAGAGCTGCCTTTTGGCACCTACCCATGGTGAGAAGTCTCTTTTAGTGAGCAAAGCCCCACACCCTTCCTTTGGAATGCAGAGCAGGTGGAGCAGTGGCCTGTCCAGGTGGTGCAGGAGCAGGGCTGATTTCCCAACGGCCCAGGGCAGCCCTGGCCAGGGAAGTCTGGGAGGGTCACACCTTCCTGGGCCTGCTTGGTCAGTCCTCCTTGGCCTTCCTGCCCTGGCTTTGACGCCTCCATACTCCACCTGCCCAAATAGCTAGAGTGAGACACTGCTGCAGGCGTGGGAGGCGGGGGGAAGATGGAGGTGCTGGCGAACCAAGTGCCGATAGTACTGGACTGGAAACCAAACAAAGGTGCAAATGGCAAAGGCATTGCTTGAACATTCCTGCTTCAGCCATCTCTCCACTCACTGGTGGGGGCAGGCAGTCTCCAGCTGACACACCTGGTCACACGTTATCTCTAAGTTTAAAGCAGAAGGATGGGCTGGAGGTGTAGCTCAGTGGCATAGGCGCTTGCCTGGCAGGCCTGAGGTCATGAGTTCAATTCCTGCTACAAAAAAAAATTATTATTGGAGCTGGGGATATAGCTCAGAGGCATAAGCATCTGCCTGGCAAGAACAAGATCCTGAGTTCAATTTCTAGTACCAAAAGAAAAAAAAATAGCAGAAGGACCCTCAAGTGGTCAGGGTCCTGTCTTGGGTCACAGGTTGCTAAGGGAAACAATCTGGGCTGAGTGCCACCCATTTTCTACTATACTACTAGTTTTTAAACTTTTCTAAAAAATTTTGAGCATTTTAAAAATGTAAATTCTGTAACTTCCTGCAAGTTTATAATTGTTCTTAAAAACCTTTTACAAATCCCTTGTGGGGCCCTTGTGGATGAACTCTATCAATGGACAAATACCTGGGAAGACAGTGTGGAGGGAGAATGTGAAGGGGTCTTGGGGAGAGGAAGTGCCTGACTTAGGAGCTGGGTGGAGTGCACAACTCACCAGGCCGTGCATTTATGGTCAGGGCACTATTCTGTATAAATGTGAAATTTTAAAAGTTAAAAAGGTCAAAGTAGCCGGGCGTGGTGGTGCATACCTGTAATCCCAGCACTCGGGAGGCTGAGGCAGGAGGATTGTTGTGAGTTCGAGACCAGACTCAGCAACAGAGAGCTCAAGGTCAACCTGAACTGCATAGTGATTCCCTATCTCAAAAAGGCAAAAAAAAGAGAGATCAAAGTGAAGGTCTCTCCTTGTGAAAGGAGGGTTGGAATTTGCTTGGCTTCTCCCAATTCTCCTGCTGTAAACTGTAAGGAGGACCTCACAGCTCTGGGAAGTAGGATTTGGAATGGGGCTCTGAGTTCTTCCATCTCACACAGTGGCTGGGTCGGAGGACTTCAGCTTTGCAGGCCCCAGATGTTCTAGAGGCATTTCCCAGTATTTAGTTACAAACCACTGAAGGGAGGAATCACAACAGGATGCCAGAGTGCAGAGGTGGAAGCAGGCACACGGTGTCCAGCTTGGGTAAGGCAGCCTCACACTGAAAGAATAAACTTAAAGTGAAGGATTCCCAGAGAATACTGGGTTGCATGATTTGAAAGGACTTGGTTCAGACTTACAGATGGCTGGAAATAAAGTCCCTTCCTTACATTCTGTAAATAGAAATGAGCAACATAAAACAAACAGCAAACAGGCCTCCCTCCCATTCTAAGCTGGCACAGCCTTCCTTTTCACTTTGTCTGGCTTCTGTGTAGCTTTCCAGGTTGAACGTGCCCTTTTGCCCAGCATGCTTTGGTGGAGTTGTTTGTCCCTCACACATGGAGGACATGACTAACATTTTTGCCTTTAATACCCTAACTTAGTTTCTGTGGTTACCTGCCCACTGCTGTACCTGCAGTCAGCAGTAGCTGTCAGCTCGTAACTGAGGGCAGAAGTTAGCCCAGTGTGAGGTTAATTGGACCAAACTGAAGCCATTGCCGTTTAACAGATATAGCTCAGTGGAATAAGCACCTGCCTAGCAAGCACAGGGTCCTGAGTTCAATCCCCAGTACCGCCAAAAAAAGAAAATCCCGCAATGTAAGTTCTCACACCACGCTGGGATAAAACTTACAACAGACACTCAGAGGTCTGTCAGATGAGAGCTCAAGTGGGCTCTCCCGGGACTTTGGAAAGTTTGGAGCAAAGTTGCTTTGGCTGTCTGTGGTAGCAGGGTCCCCTGTTTTATGTGTTACTCCACAGAATGCTGCAGCGTGACATCATTAGACAGAGGACAACTTCTCCTATGATCCTGTTTTGAGCAGAGCCTCTTTTCTGAGGTGTTTGGGAAATGACGTAAACAGTGAATCAGACTAACGAGCCAGGCCAGGAGGCGAGAAGAGGTGAAGAATGAGGTGCCGGGGTCATGATCTCCTACCCCATGACCTGGTGACATGGCTTTTCTGTGAGGTTCTTCCCAGTTCAGGGCCACTCAGTCTCAAAGAAAGCAGCATTTTGTTTCACTGAATTTCCAGGCTAGGTGGAAAACCCCTGCTAAACAGAATTTACCATCAGAGAGATGTGTTCCCTGCGACACCCTCCCAGCACCCTGTCTTCTAAGGGACCCTGTCTCTGCTGAAGAAAGGCTGGGGTTCCAGCTGATTAACGTGCAGGTAGCCAAGGGCAGCACTGCCAGATGCACTGGCCCCATCTCACATGGCCGTAAGCAAACTTGGTCTCCAAGGATGGGGACAGTGCATGCCTGCCTTGCTTTCTCAGCACTGCGATTGCTCAATACAGGCCTGGGTGGCTTATATAAAAACACTGACACCTCAGAACCCTCCCAGGGAAGGGACAGCACGGTACGACATCTTTAAGCTGTGTCAGTGGAAGAATGGGAACGAGAGTGGACTTAGGAACTGAGGTTCCTGGGGGAAGATCTGTGACCTCTAGTGACAGTTTCAAAGGGAGGGCTGGAGCCGGCCCCTGCACTAGATCTTCTCAGGTTCCAGTGGCTGATATAAGAACAGAATATACCACGAACTTGTTCAACACCCACAGCTTTATGGGACACTAATTATTATTGCCATCTACACTTTACAAATGTAGAAACAAGCACGGAGAAATGAAGCAAGGTGCTGAGTCCCTCCCTGTTAATGACCTGGCTGGAGTTTGAACCCAGCTTCCTCACTAGCTCTGATACGTGTAACTGCAACACTCTTGGCGGTGAAGGACGGGTGATCCTTTGGTGCTCTGAGGGGCTGTCTTTGGCGGTGCAGTGTGTCTAATGGCAGCCCTGGCCTTTGCCTACCAGATGCCAGTTACACTTCCTAATCATGACAATCAAATGTTCCCAGATGTTGCCAAATCTTCCCTGGAGGGCAAACTCACCCTCCACTGGGAACCACTACAGGAAGCGTCCCAAAATGTGATGCCTGCCGTGTGCAGGAGAGGGAAGCGCACTGCTGCCCTCCTATTCTATGCAGCTGTGGGGAGCACTGAGGCCCTGGGTCCCTTGAAACTTTCCAGTGCTCATCCTACAGCGTAATTGCCCTGAACCCTGGGTCCACCTGGAGAGATACTTGCCTTGGAGGCTGTTTGGGTTTTAACATTTCCAACATTTCCTAACTTAATTCTCATTTGCCTTTGTGTCCCAAAAGTTGAGGACCGAAAGTAATTCCAGTTCACTGGGACAAAAGTTGAGGAAGGGTCTAAAATGTACCATACGATTTCATGTCCTCTTCCTACAAACCCTACGGAAGTACTTCTATCCCTAGTGTTTAGATGAGGAAACTGAGCCTCACAAAGTTGCCCCAGCTTACCCAGCTAGAAATCTACCTGCTCTTAAGAGAAGCCTGGGTGTGGCAGATGCTCAGAGATAAGCCCAGACACACATCGCTCACAGTGACATGCAAGGACGGGGTAGTGTGACGGGGAGAGGTGGGGTTGCAGGACAAGAGTTCAAACATCTGCTGTCTTCACCCACCTGGGACATGGCTTAGTGTCACAGCCACTGTGACAGGGCGGAGTCCAGGATAAGGATTATACTTGCCACACCTGCTGTCCTGTTCCGGGCTTTTCCTCTCTCTCCCGGAGCTCCAGGCCCCTCTTCTCCCTGACTCCTCTCTGCCTCCCATAGGAAACTTCAAGCTCCAAAGGGACCTCACCCCATGAACAGAGAAGGACCCCCATGGCCTAATGGCCTCTTGAAGCCTTGCCTCTCAGTACTACTACATTAGGAATGCCTGAGTTTTGCAGGGAATTAAGTTTCAACCTGACATATTGCAGTCAGAGCAGCCAGGCTCACCAGCGCTCTGGGCTCCCTGTCTTGGGTCCTTCATCCCCCACACTCACCCCTTGCTGTTCCTGGAATCCCAGACCTTTCCTCTGTCCCAAGCTCTCTTGCCAAATTGATGAGATGTTGGTGAATGTGTCTCTCTGAGTCCTTCTGTTTTGTTGCAGCTCTGCGTGGCCAAGTCCTGTCCTCCTGAGATCTGTCCCTTGTAGTCAGTCAGTATTTGCTAACAGTATCTTTACCTAGTGTGTAATTTATGTTCTCATCTCAGTCCTAGATGAGCGTGCCAAGTGGCAGTGGCTAAGGTTCCAAGGGAGGACAACAAGCCCTTCCTGGGGGTCCTTTCTCTTTAGTTCGCAAAGCCTTTTAAAAACTGTTTGATGATTTGACCCTTAGGAAACCAAAGAAACAAATGTGCTCAAGGCAGGTATAATGTTTTTCAACTTCCTGAAGATATAACTGACATTCAGTAAATGGCAAAAATTAAGATGATAAAATCTGATGAGTTTTAGCAAATGTTTACGCTCATGAACTATCACCACAGTGAAGATGGTGAACATTTACATAAACCCTAAATGTTTTCTTCTATCTGTGTATGATCTATCTCTTAGTGTACTCCATCTTCAGACAGCCATGATCCACTTTTATCTATTTCTTACTTTTCGTGGTGCTGGAGATTGAATCCAGGACCTCACATACACTAGACAAGTGCTCTGCCCCTGAGCGCCATCCCTTACCCCCGATTTACTTTCTAGTATGACAAATTGTGTGCATTTCAAGAAACTTCAAGTGGAATCATAGTGTTTGTGTATGAAGAGGCAATCTGGCTTCTTTTTCCCAGAATAATGATTTTAAGATGTTGCATATCTATGTTGCATATCTCAATAGTTTTTCCCCCTTTTGACGGTTAGTAATATTCTATTATCTCAATATGATGCAGTCTATCTGCTCATGTACCTGCTGCTAGACAACTCAGATTATTTTCCATTTGAGATTATTCAAGTAAGCCTGCTATTAACATTTATGTACAGACTTTCTGTGAACATGTGTTTTCATTTTTCTTGGGTGAATACCTAGGAATAGAATGGGAAGTAGATGTTTTGCTTTTTAAAAAGTATCGAGTTGTATTCAAAGTAGTTGCACCATTGGTTTTCCCCACCAACAGGATGCAAGAATTCCATTGGCCCCTCATTCTCGCCAGAACTTAGCATGACTAGTCTTTCATTTTATTCATTCTAATCTGGTATCTTCTTGTGGTTTCAATTTTCATTTCTCTGATACTCATAATACTGAACACCTTTTCATGTGCTTATTAGCTCTGTTTATATTTTCTTTCAAGGAGCACATGTTCAAATAGGTGGACCATTTTTAATTGTCATCTTTTTTAGTTAGTTTTAAAAATTCTTTTTATGTTATAGAAATAAAATCTTTATCTAATATATGTATAATGAATAAATTTTTTTCTAGTTTGTGTCCTGGATTTTCATTTCCTTATCAACATCTCTTAAAGACAGAGTTTTAACTTATGATGAACTAAATTTATTTCATCATTTATGTGACAGACCTAAGAAATTTTAACCTATTCCAAGGCCACAAAATTTTTTCCTGTGTTTTCTTCTAGTTTTAGGTTTTACACTTAGGATTATAGTCATTTTAAGTTAATTTTATATGCTGCAGGAAGTGAGAGTTAATGTCCACGTTTTTCCCAGGTAATATCATTATTTTGCACCATTTGTTGAAAGTTTTCCTTTCCCCATTGAATTGCTTTAGCATTTTTATTTTAAAAACCTCTTATTATTCAATCCTTTCTATGTTCTAGACGTAAGTCCTTTGTCTGAGGGACAGCTGGCTATAAATTTTTGGCACTCTATGGGTTGTCTTTCTACTCTGTTGGTGATTTCTTTTGTTGTGCAAAAGAAATTTTTAATAAGGTGAGATCCCATTTGTTGATTCTGTGTGGTATTTCCTATACAGTTTGGATAATATTCATGAACTCTTTGCCTACACTGATAAGATTTTTATCTACTTTCTCTTCCAGTAGATTTGGTGTTTCTGTTTTAATATCTCTATCTTTGATCTGTTTTGAATTTAGTTTAGTGAATAGTGATAGACATGGGTTTAGTTTTAGTCTTTGGCATGTGGAGAGCCAGTTTTTCCAGCACCATTTATTAAAGAGGCTGTCTTTCCTCCAGTGAACATGTTTGGCCCCTTCGTCAAAGATAAGGTGGCTAAGGGTGTTTGTAATTGTGTCTGCATCTTCTAATCTGTTCCACTGAAAAAAATCAGGCCCTCCAAATTCAAAGATCCAATCCAAAAATGGGCATCTGAGATGAATACACACTTCTCAGATAAAGAAATACAAATAACAAATAAATATACAAAAAAAAGTTCAACTTCACTATTCATTTGAGAGATGCAAATTAAAGCAACACTGAGATTCCATTTCATCCCAGAAAAAAAATGTCTATCATCAAGAAATCAGTAACAAATGTTGGAGGGCCTTTGGGTGAAAAGGAACCCTTCTGCATGTTGATGAGAGTGTAGACTCATACAACCACTGTGGAAATCTGTGTGGAGATTCTTCAGAAAACTAGGATTTAGAGGTCCCATTTGACCCAGCAATTCCCCTTCTGGGTAACTTCCCAGAAGAACTAAAAACATCACACCACAGTGATATATGTGCACTCATGTTTATAGCAGCATAATTTGTAATTGCTAAATCTTGGAAATAATCCAAATGCCCATCAACAGAGGAATTGTTAAAAAAAATTTTTAATATAATGGAGTACTACTCAGCCAAAAAGAAGTATAAACTGGAGACTTTTATACTGCAACTTGAGACCATACTCATAAGTGAAATAAAACAGACCCACATATATAAACATTGTATTGTCTCACTACTGTGAGAAGCTGAACAAGTAAATAAGATCCAAAATGTATAATAGGTATTGTGAGTTAGGAAGTAAGTACTCAAAAGAAGAGAAACTATGATGAAGGAAAGGAAAAAGGAAGGGAAAAGAAAAAAAAATACATACACACACAAGATAGTTAGGATAGTTATACAGCTAGTTTCTGTTAGTTCGTTGAAAAGAAAGGTTTGTGCTAATATTGTTTGGACAATATTTCATACCTATATCTTGTACTCTGAGTAACTATTGTGAATATAACAATACACAATGTATTCCTTATTGTTACTCTCCTATTATCTTGTTTTGAAGTCTTTTTTATTTTTAATTTTTCTCTTTAAAATAATAAAAAATTTCTTATTATATGTGTGGGTGCATTTTCAGACTCTATTTTGTTCCATTGATTTATCTGTCGGTCTTTTTGCCAACACCAAAACTTTCTTGATTACTGTAGTTTTACAATAAAAGCCTTAAAATCGGGTAGGAAAAGTCATCCAAACTTGTTCTTTTTAAGGTTAATTTTATTGTCCTATGTTCTTTGCATTGCCACATACATCTTAACGTTGATTTCTCAGGGTTTTTTTTTCTGACATTGATGGATAATATGTTGAATCAATAGATTAGAGGAGAGTTGCCTTTTTAACGATACTGAATTTCCCACCCTGTGAACACAGTATCACTTTCCATTTAATTATGTCTTCTTCTATTTCTCTTTCAAATAATGTATAGGTCTCAGTAGAGAAATCTTGGATGACTTTTATTAGATTCATTCTTAGTTGGGCTTTTTTTATTTGGTGCTATTAAAATGGAATTACTTTTTAAATTTTATTTTCCTACGTCCCATAATAATTTATACGCTAATACAATTTTCTTATAATCACCTTTCATACAGCAACATTACTAAATTCACTCATTTTATTAGTTATTTTGAAGGTTCCTTGAGGTGCCTTTTTCTTTTTCAATATTCCAGATCGAACTAAGGACTTGATATATGCTAGACACGTGCCCTGCCACTGACTTACATCCGTACTTCAAGATTTTAAATAAAAACAACCACACTGTCTGCAAATAGAGACAGTTTTATTTATTAATCCTCAATCATCATGCCTTTTATTTCTTTTTCCTGACTGATTTCAAAGGCTAAGATGGTGATAGTGAACATTTTAGAGCTTTCAGTGATACGGTGTGCTGCGGCACGCATGCCGTGGGTTCACCACCCCCAGGCGAGGAGCTCCAGTACAATGTTGGACACAAGTAAAACAGACATGGTCAGCTTCTTCCTGATTTCAGGGAGGAAGCTGTCAATCTTTCACCAAAAAAATATGAAATTTGATGTTGGCTTTTTATATATGTAATTCGTAAATTTGAGGGTGTTTTTCTAGTTGCCAAGAGTTTTTATCATGAATGCGTGCTGAATTTTGTCAAGTATTTTTTTCTGCATTGATTGAAATAACCATACATGGTTTCTCCCCTTAAGATAACTGTAAGTTCACAGAGGTAAGGGAAGTTATGGAGTAAGAGGTTTTACCGCCATGGAAAGACCCCAGCATCTGGGGGCAGGGGAGAGAGGATGACATAAGGATTAGGAAGAGGCAAGCCTTGCATTGCAGTCAGTAAACCCAACCTCACACCTTAGCATAAGTGAGTGGATTTAACCACTGAGTTTCCACCTTCTCATCTCTAGGATGGAAGAAATAATGCCTAACTTAAAAGGCTGTGGTAAGGATTCCATTCAAAAATACACACACAATGCCTAGTACATACAAGCAATGAAGACAACTGTGTCTGCTGCTGAAGGCAAAACTGTGGGGAAACTGGTCCTCGAGCAGTAGGTACCACTGTGGTGACAAAGACGAATATCCTGACCCACCTTCAGGTGAAGGCAGTGAGGAATACTTACAGGAATGTGTGGATAACCCTCTCTACTGCTCTTCTGTGTGCCCTGGTAATCAGAGCACCAGAAAGACTCAGTAAAAAGCCATATATATCCAAAATGACTTTTTTTTGGTTAAAAAAAATGCTCAGATGATGGTATACCTGAATCCATGAGATAGAGAATCTTTTACATGAAGGACATGAATCTAGAAACTATTCAATCATAGATTTAAAAGGAATTCATCATCATTAAATACAGTCACAGGATACCACCGTCTGAGGTTAATCACAGCAATTGGACCATCCAACCCTTGGAACACCCACCCTAGGAACAGATGAGGTTAGACTATCTCAGAATACATGAAGAGTGTGCCAGGTGTAAGGGTCCCAAGGTAAAACATTTTGCCAATACTTGGTTAACCACAGGCAGTCTTTTTAAGTCACAGGGTGTTAAGGTATTAGTGTGCAGTGTGAATCTCCAAGAAGTTTATATGTGTGTGTGTTTCTCATAATTCACTCTCTCTAAAGTTTCAAAAACAGCAAACTTTCAGAAGACCTCACAGAGTTCTTGTGTTTCAGTGACATCCTATTTCAGAAGTTTTAACCACCTTCAGACATGTTTCGAAGAACTCAGAAATATTCACTTGTTGCTACCTTCTAGAGTCTAGCCCTTAGCAGGCTACGCACAAATATTGTTCCCATTCTATAGATGTGGGACACACTTGTTGTGTTTCACCTAAGTTGGTCACCTCAGCATCCCTCCCACACAGGCATCGTTAGTTCCATTGACCACGAGGTGACTGGACAGTGTCACATAGCTCATGGAAGGAAAGAACAGGTGCCGGTCTTTTGTCACTGGGCTAGAATCCATTCTATCTGCCTCCATCCGCCTGAAGTGAGCCAGTCACTGGGACAAAAATGCACCAAGACACAGGTGCATGGCACGCCTATCTGGAGGCCAGTGCTGTGCAGGTGCAGGTGGCTCCCGCACATCACGGCCACCCAGGTGTGGCTGGGAGGGAAGAAGGAATGAGTGTGTAGGTGTATGAAGAACTCTGAGCTCCCTGAACGAAAGGGCTTTGTTTTCTAGATCTCTTCAGGAGCTAATTGTCATTCAGAACTACAAGTCTACATGACAGCTAAGGCTCTTCGCCCCGGGCCCTTGTTGACCTCGCTGCTTACGTGGGACTAGTACATTTCCGAAAGAAGCACATGCATTCCCCGCACCACTGTTCACAGGAATGTTCCCCAGCAAGCACCCTAGCCCTACCTCGTCTCACACTGGGTGACAGGAGAAGTGGGGAAAGCTCAAGCCTTGATGAAATTATGGCTGGAGGAGAAGGAAGAAAAATGTTAACCTGACATTCCAAATTAAAAGTCATTTATAAGGTGGTGGCGTGACTGTATTAATTGGCAGATAATGGGCAGGTAAGGAGAGAGAAAGACCTCACTGGAGGAAGCTACGTGTAATTTAGTAATGTTACTGAGGCATGGAACAGGCTCTGTTCTTCGATGTTTGTAAATCTGACTTTATCTGTAGCTTGTGAGTGGAGGAGAAAACTTGGTTTGCTTTTGCTTTGCAGTCACTGTCAAAGACCTTGCCACACGATTTCCAGGTCTGGACTGGCTGGGCAGGGCTGGGGTGAGAAAGGATGGGCGGCGAGGTAATGGCTTTACAGGTAGATGATGCCCTTCTTAGCTGTAAAAACTGCCTGATAATCTGGCAGCTTTCTTGGGTCCAGTGGTCCACACACAAAGACCACCCAGAGGAAGGGAATAAAAGCAAAAGTGAAAATGAAAAATTAACCAGGTTATAGAGACAGACCTGTAAAATGGTACCAAAACTCCAGGCCAGGATTTTCATCCCCTACAGAGGCCTAGATTCACTTAAAAATCTCATGGAAACAGATACAAAATTGCATAACTTGGTATAAAACTTGAGAGCGGTCACTGTCCCTCTGTGACCTGACCATGGACTTCCTGGGCTTAGATTAAGAAGCCCAGATCTTGGCAGAAACCAGATTTAAACTGGCAGTGGCATTATAATTCTCCCCTTTAGCTCTGAGATAATTAGCTGAGACAACTTCTAGAGCTATCTCTGGGTTGGCTCCAAGAAATCATTTCACTTAATCCTCTGAGGTAGTCTATTAAATATCGGCCATTCTGAAATATTGGGCTGCAGCCTGCCAATACTGGTGACTTATTATAATTGATAAAAGACACCTACCTCCCCGGTAAATCTAAATCCTCTTAACCCCTCCGTGGCTGTAGTGTGGATATTGAACACAATGGTCACATTTCATGAGATGGAGTTTGGGGTAGGATCTTCAACACCACCACCTTAGGGCTGGGCTATAGCTCAGCAGCATAAGTGCTTGCCTGGCAAGCCTGAGGTCAAGAGTTCGATTCCTGGTACCACCCCCACACACAAACAAACGAACACCACCAGCTATTGATTCCTGGGGAAAATCTCTGCTGTCACAGGCAAAGCATACAGCGAGACAGGTGGGGTCCGAGCTGTGATCCGGTTGGCAGCAGCCTTCTCCGGCACACAACTGGGGGTGGGAGCAAGGAAACAGATCTGGGTATGGAGGGCTGAAGACCAAAGCAGTGAGCTGCTACTCACCCTCTGTCCCTGTGCTCAGGAGGTGACACAATAAGCTTTAACAATCCACTTGAGGTCTGGCAGCCTTTGCATTGGTTCAAGGGGTAGCGGAGAGAAGGAAGACATTGGCATTGACCAGCGGCTGAGCAGGGAAGGCACCAAGCCCACGAAGAACAAAGCCCTGCTGCATATGTGCGGTGCATCCCAATTCCAGCCGGTTACCTGTCCCTGGAGTAACAGTGTGATCGAACCAAATGGAGGTGTAGGGCACTTGTGCTCCTGTGCACCATAGTGTATGTGTAGGGTCCATCTGGACAACTCTGCACAGCCGAGGGCCCCCCGTGTCCGCACCCCAGCTGTACCCCTTCCCAGAAGGAATCTCAAGGCATGTACAGCCCTGCATCTTGGCACTATTTCGAGGACAACCTTGTTTTTAGGGCAGAATGACCCCTCTTCAATATGCCTTCAATTATTCAGAAGTAAACATAATAATTAGATCACATCTTATGTTACAGTCTGGATTTGAGTTCATATACATTTGGATTGATTTTCAAGCTAAAATCAATTTTAAGATAATTTATTTATTCCAATATTTAAGGAAATTTAACCCCCAAACCCTCCTTAAATTGAAAAAATTTATATTACGAGCCTAATTCCTCCCTCTTTTCCTGCACTCACCCCCACTTGTCAGCAGAATTGGGAAAAAACTGTATTCCTCACTTTAGGAACAAATCACCCCAATCTAGTTTGTGAAGCAACACCATTTGCTAGGAGCCACTGGTTTAAGGGTTTAAAATAGAAGTAAAGGGAGTAAAATCAGAGAGAAGAAAATTGTTTGCCCTCGTATTAACTGGATTAAATCTTAAGACTGTCTAATTGTAGCAGGCATTTCCTTTCAACTTGGCTTCTTGTTTTGCAAAATTATTGTAGCGCCTCACTCAGCTTTCCATTAAGCCTAACAATTTAAGTCTATTTCCAGCAGTCTGAATGACAGTCTGGTGTGGACTCAGGAAGATTTCTTTCTATTCAGAGTCTCTGAACATATTTGAAGTGAGAGTTTGAAATTTTGTATTTCTTTACGGCTTCTAGCAATGTGGGGGTGACTGCTCGAGTGATTTTAGGAGAAGGAAGCCCTTCTACCCCACTGACACTCCTTCAGCTAGCTTTTCACACTGCCTCAAATGTGTCCCACAATAGTTGACCAAGAAGTACTTCCAGAGAAGGCAGCAAGGCGTATCAGCAAGAATAGAACAGGAAGTGAAGCAAGTTTAGTTTTCATTTCTGTCTGTTCTACTTCTCATGAGCTGGTAACATTAGAAAATCAACTAGCTTCTCTGAAGCTCGGGCTTTTTTGTATTAAAGGGTGAAATTATATGCATTAGTTGTGATTGAATACTAAAAGTGATGACACATGAAATGGATGGTATAGAACAGGAGGACTTGAATGCAGGGAATTATTATACCCATTATTAAAAAAAGGTTAGGAAGTCAGCAAGGGGACATCGAGGCAACCCAGGGATCAGTAACACCAGGAGGTCATCACTGCCTGAGGCTGGAAGGGCAAAGGTGAAGATGAGCTCACCAAGGCCAAGCACCGAGTGCTCCACAAGTAACTGTGGCTAGAGGGGCAGCTGAGAGGATGTAGCTGTTTGCAGGGATGGCAGAAAAGGGAAAGAAACACTGTGCTTCTTCCTGCTTCCACCCACCCTCCCATCTCTGGCCAAAGCCCCCAGCTCTCTGTGTCCCACCGGCAGCCTGCTGGCTAGGGGTTCCTAGGACCCGCTCCCTGCCGCTCAGAGCTGAGGGAGGTTGGGAATGAGTCTGTGGCAGATCAGGGGACCAGCACTGGCAACCAGAGGTCCTTATGCTCTGTGGGCCCCCTGTAGCACCCTCCCCGGCCTCAGGGGAGCCTTCACCCTGCTGCAGCCCCAGCCATCACCCCTGCCCTCCTTTGCTCTTTACCGCTGCTGTCACCCTGTGTCTCTCTGTACACCTGCCCTGAGCTGAAGTGATTGGTCACTCTCCCTAAAGCAGTGCTGCTCACAGGAGGACCCCGGGATTGAAAGGAACAGTACCATGCTCTGGCTGCACACAGGGAAGGAGCTTGGGGTTCTCCATCTGGCGTCCCTGGATTTCTGCAGCAAACTCCTTTGAGTTTTGGGGATGGCACACCCTGCAGTTTTTTAACCTAACATTTATGGAATATGGTAGACTTTGTTCTAAATGTATTTTCTACATTGTCATATTTAAGCTCCCTAAGGAATGGTAATATTTTTATCTCCATTTCACAGATAAGGGGTAAAGCAATTTGCCCAAGGCCGCCCAGCTAAAAATGAGCTCCCCCAGAACCCGGATGCCCCTTCCAAGTCCAGCCGAGTCCTTCAGCACTACCCCAGACGGCTCCCACTCCAGGAAAATGGTGTGTGTGCAAGGCCTCGCTATATTACTGAAGTCCCTGACCCCTAGAGAGTGAGGGGCCACGGGACAGTCTCTCGGTCACCTGAAGACAGCCCATGTACCCTCACCAGGGCCTTCCCTTTCCCTGGCCTTGCACGCCTGCCTTCCTCACCATGAGAACCTCAACTGCCTCACCTGCCCATCTGGGGGGTCACTCTGCCTGCCTCACACACCCTTTGAAACGAGAGACCCCAAATGGAAGCCCAAACTTGAGTTGTGTAACCTTTCCCACATGAGCAGGGGTAGGAGGTCAGTTCTGCCCGTCAGTCCTGTACAAACCCAGCAAAGGGTGGAATTAGCCATCAAGGTAGCCATCAAGGCATTCTGCAGGCGTTGTTTAGCAGGCACTCTGGACAATCACCCTGCACTGTGAAGTGAGGAGTTGCTGTTTTAACAAAAAGTGCTCAGTGCCACAATGGATTAGAGAGGAGAGAGTGGCCTATGCCTTGGCAAATGGCTCTAACGAGGTGGGGCTGGTGAACTGGATCCTGAAGCACACTTGGAAACCAGCGTGTAAGCTGGAGGACATCTGCAAAGAACAGAGGTGCGCAAGGATATGGTGCGTTCCAGAATACGCCAAAGGATTGGCAGCCAGAACCCATGAGCTTTTATTCAGCTGAAGGAAGTCCTTACTTCCTTTTCACTATTTGCTATTGATGTGTTAAGGCAAAATTCAGAACTTTCCATTTATTCTGCTTAAATTTCATCCTCTTAGATTCTGCTCATTATTTCCATCTGTCCAGGCTTCCAGCTGTTAATTACGCATGGCCTCCCCTAGGTTGCATCACCTTCAAGCTCACCCCGGAGACTTCCTCCGAGTCACCATCAGTCAGCACCCCCAGGTTCATCCTGCTCCAGACTAAAAGTGCCTCTACCTCACAGTTTTCCAGTTTTGTCTACTACGAGTCACAAGAGACTGTCCGCTGTCTCGCTAAGATCCAGATGTACCACATCACTGATGTCTCCCTGATCTGCTGGCCCTGTCATCCCATGAGGAGACAAGAGGAGGAGAGACTGGCAGGACGTGTTTCCCGCAGATGGACACTGTAGCTCTGTAGCGAGCCCTATGCCTCTTCCTTGGGGACACAACTGTTTGCTCAATGACATGCGCTACAACGTCAGCATCCCCCTCGCATTTGTAGGTTTTTCGTTTGCAGGATCCAAAGCGTTCTCCCTCCTTAAACCAGAACTTCCACCCACTCCGTTCTCTGGGGCTGCTTCACATTTGCCAGTTTGTGACAGGTGAACACGGGCCACCATGCAGTGTTACCTGCCAGCACAACTCCCCTTGAAGCCTGCAGTTCTTCTCGGGCCTCTGCTCATGAAGCTTGAACTCAGAGGGTCTATTTTTTCCCCGTCCAGACTGAAGAGCATTCTTGAGAGGCAAAAAGGAGGCCAGAGTTGATATCTTGTCATGTTCTCTTTAGTGTTTTGTTTCGCATGCTGAAGAGTCTGAACTTGGTCTGGTAAGGAGAGAAGCCACTGAGGACTTTCTTAAAGGAATGATATGTTGGTTGGCTGAGTTTCAGGTTTTGAGTGTTTTATGTGATTAGTGTGTTGCTCTTTATCAACATCTAGCAACTTCCTACAAGTATGAGCAGGAGTACAAAATAGACTAGCCAAGGTTAGCCACTCTGTTATTTCAGGGTTCTTTTCAGGGGTGGGGACCAGGAATCAACTCAAGACCTTGTGCTTGCCAGACAGGCACTGAGCCGCTGAGCTATATCCCCAGCCCCCACTTTGTTCTTACTGTGAGACGGAAGGAGAAGCAGCCCTGGGCTGGACTTGGAGCCTGACAGACCTGGGTTTAAATACCAGCTGTAGCACTCAAAGCCAGGGCACTCCATCACCACTGTAACAGCAGTGAGCCTCGGTTTCCTCAACCATAAAACCGGAACAATAATGAGGCACCTGCCTCAGGGCGCTTACGAGGGCGGAGACAGTGAGTGAGGGCTGCCTGCCCAGCCCCTCCCGCAAACCCTAATCTTTCAGTGTCTGGATCACAAAGCAGTCACCTTACAGGATTCCCAGGCCGCGAGGACTGAAGGACAGGCGCCTGGAGCCGCACGAGCTGAGTGAGGTCCCATCAGCTGTGGGCTCCGAGGCGCTGCCAGAGGCTCACCAACACCCCAGCCTCCAGTGACCTGCAGGGGAGGCTGGCACCAAATTCAGAGTCCTGATTGCCATCCCACCTAATTAGTGCCACCTGGGTGTGGGTTTACCCAGGAGTTGCAGAGTTAGTGGCTGGAAGGGCCGAGTTTGAAATGCACCCTGAGGAACTGGTCTTGGGAGTGATTTTACAGGAGAGACTGGCGACAGGCCCCAGACATGGCAAGTGTTCCAAGGCCCCAGCCCAAGACACCTGCAGCCTCCTGCACATGTGGCCTGTCACCTTGCACACACCTGCACCACCTCCTCTCACCCCAAGGTAGGTGTGCAGAGAAGGAAAGGGCAGGTTGCTTCTGGGAGGTGCTGGCCACCCCTCTATCCCACTGTCCTCCCACTGCTGCAGGCTAGCCCTCCCCAGCTGAGCAAAATGACTAGGATAAGGCATGCTGCTAGTCTGCCCTGGATCACAGAAAGGTCAGTTCAGGTCATCAGCTTCTCTTGGCCAGAGGCCCTGTTCTTTCACTGCAAATGAGTTCCTCCATATAAACATGCTTCCATCCCATCAGGACTCCTTGAACTTCCTAACCACTGACAGCACGTTGGAGAGAAGGCAAGGGCCTCTACAGGATGACCGATTCAGTCTTCACAGTATGCCTATGACAGAGGTCCTGTTACTGCCCCTGTTTCACAGATGAAGGCAGGGAGGCAGCAGAGAAGTCAGGTAACTCGCTCAAGGTCCAGTGAGTGGCAGACATGCTCTTTGAACTCTTGGAAGTTTGCTGACACTGTTCCATTTCTCCTCGTGCGAGAGAAAGTTGGAGACTAAGACACTTGAGGGAGGTAGCCATGAGACTTGACTCAGATTCACCTCCCAGGGAGGCCTCTTCTGAGCAAAAATAGCCCTAGACTCTGGTGACCAGATTAATTTGGGCATCCAGGACCTCTGGAGCAGGGTCAAGGCCCCAGTCCTACACATGTGCACACACCGCACATACACACACACAGCTCTCAGTCCTTTTGGGTCCAGGCTACAGCCACAGTCCTTGGCTACTTGAGCCTTAACTCTGTTTTTATGGGAGTTTTTTGTTGTGGTTAAAAAAAAATACCAAAAAATTTACCTTCACATCCATTTTGAAGTGTACAATTCAGTAGCACCAGGTCTAAACACATTGTTATGTATCTAATCTCCAGAACTTTTTCATCTCGTAAAACTGAAACTCTATCCATGAAGCAACTTCCCATTCTATATCACCACCATCCCCACTGCTCCTGGAAGTCACATTGTGCTCTCTGTTTCTATATGAATTTGGCTCCTTTTAGATACTTCATGAAAATGGAATTGTGCAATGTTTGTCTTTTTGTGACTGGCTTATTTCAGTTATCATGATGTTCTCAAGGGTCATCCTTGAGATGGCATGTGACAGTATGTCTCTCCTTTTTGAGACTGAATAATATTCTATTGTGTGTATAAACACATGGTATACTAATTTATACACCTCTGATCATTTGGGCTGCTCCTACCTCTTGGCTATTTTAAACAATGCTGTTCTGAACACAATGTGCAAATATTTCTTTGATACCTGCTTTCCATTCTTTTGGATATATATCCCAAAATTGGATTGTTGGACCATATGGAGCTTAATTTTTAATTTTATGAGGAACCTCCATACTGTTTTTCATAAGAGTTGCACCATTTTAAAGTCTCATGAGAGTTCAAATTCTTTTTTTTTTTTTTTTTTGCGGTACTGGGGATCGAACTCAGGACACTGCGCTTGCTAGGCAAGCGCTTATTCCACTGAGCTATATCCCCAGCCCATGAGGGTTCAAATTCTTTACGTTCTCACCAACACTTAGTATTTTCTGTCTTCCTGAGAGTGACCATTGTGGCTGTGGGTGTGGAGCTCTGTGCCTACCAATGCCAGGATGGGGACTCATACACGGCAGTAAGAGTGTGTGCCAAAAATGTGTGAGGATGTTAGCATTTTAGTCTCAGAGGACTCCTGGAGAATTTCTGTGCATCCAGTGAACTTTTCCTGGAGTATTGTTTGCAGACATTACTGATGGCCAGGTGTAAGCTCCAGGTGGGTGGGAACATTTGACCTCTGCCTCTCTAGCACTCGGAATATCGTAAGTATTCAGTATCTTTTTTGAGTGAAAAAGTGAAGAACTGAAGTGCTTTTTACACCTGTGAAATGGAGTCGGTCTGAGCTGCAGGGATCCACAGTGGCTGCCATTTGCAAGCTGTTGGCCCTGCCCTTGGTGGCATATAAACTCTTTCTATGAAGGCCCTGCTGTTCCTCCCTTCTTTCTTCTTAAAGCAGTCCGCATCTGCCTTCCAGGCCCGACCCCATACCTGTCACTCTTTGCTCTTGAAAATGACTCTGGATTTCATCTTTCTGACTAGGCCTGGCAGGGACAGAGTTTTAAAAGTTTGAGAAGTGATGTCTGAGAGGGACGTTTTGGCAGGTAGTGATAAATTGTCAGCTTTGCTTCGAAATAAAAAAGAGGAGTGGGGCATCTCTTGCTCCTCACGAGAGAGATTTCCTTTTTTAATCTCAGCACTTTTTTTGTGCACAGAGTGAGATCCTACAGTCTGCCAGCCGTACAGTGGACAAAAAGGACTGCACAAAAAGATACTCATAGGACCAAGGAGGAGGGTTTTTAAGTCATGTAAGCCAAACAAGAAAACTTGTTTCTTCCAGTACTGCACGAGAAGGTGTGGCCAGCCCCAACACCACACCTTGACATCACAGTCAGTGAAAAACTGAGAAAGCACTGTGTGCTTGGCACCCACCAAGTGCTTCACACATACTGACTTTTTAAATTTTCCCATAAGTCTTGAAGGAGATCACACCCTTTGAACAGCTGGGAAAACTGAGCAACAGAGAGGAGATGTCATCAGCCTGCGGTCACACAGCTGACCAGAATACTGATGGCAAACTATACTGAGTCTCTCTAGTCAGTTGTGGATTCATTTATTAATGCAACAACTGTTTATAGAGTACCCACTGTATGACAGGGCCCATCCCCAGCAGTGAACAAAACTCGGGCCCCAACCTCAGAGCTTTCAGTCTGACAAGCACCCCAGTTTGGTACAGAGCCTTGTCGGGGAGCATGGACCACAGTGAGTCGGCCCCAAGCCCGGTTTCAAATTCACTTAGTGATCTAGGGAGACAAACTACATCTCAGGAGCCAAAATTTCATCATCCTCTGAAAAATGAGTCTAGGTCAGGCCAAGGTGTGTTTTAATGGCCTTGGCAAGAGGAACGCAGCAGCGCCCTTTTCTACGGCTGCCCACCACCAAAGAAGCTAAGACTTCTCAGGCAGATGCCATATGAAACCACCAGTAATAACTAGTATTAATATCAGCTGGATCCTGCATTGGAGCGGGCTCAGGAGAGCTTCTACACTTCCCCAGCTTCTCCGGGGAGCTCAGCCCCCGAGCCGGGTGTCTTGTCAATTCAAATAACTTACGGGCTCTGTGTGAGTGAATTTAAAGTCAGGATGCCAGGGACCTCTGAGTCCCTCAGCTGCGGACAGAGGGAGCATTTGTGCCCCCACTGGAGGTGGCACGGGGCAGTGAGGGGCCTGGGCCTGGGTTTAATCCTGGCTCTGTGGCTCATGCGGGTGAGTCACTTACTCCCCTCGGTCTCCGCACCTGTAAAACGGAGCTAATGTGCATATGGCCCACACAGTGGTTGAAAGATGAAAGCGCAGAGCCCTGTCGTTAGCGTGTGGCCAGAGGGGCACAGGGACGTGTCAGCTATCAGTGTATGGGGGGGGCATTACATTGTCTTAGTAAATGATATAGTATCTGCAAATAAGTTCACTCGTTTTGAAATTCACTACACTTAAATAAAGGCGCTGTAAGTCTTAATGAAAGCATGTTTCCATCCTGCTCAGTTTAAAGCATTGTCCCCATCAGACACATGGTGAAATGAAGGCCCCTCTGGGGTGGGCTGGGGGTTTGATGGGACTGGAAACAGTAGCAGGACCCTCAAATTCAAATCCAAGTTTTGCCTAGGAGCTCAAGCCTTCCCTTTAACCCCAGCCTTAGCCCATCTTGTTTATGCGGAATTTGCCACATCCGCCATGACTTTCCATTCCACAGTAGGCTGGCTTCCCCAAAAGCAGACATTGGGTACAAGGAATTACGAAGGAGGTGCTCCCAGAGGTGACCAGTGAAGGAGCGGGGAGGCGGAACAAAGGGGAGACGGCCGAACAAGAGCTCAGCAAGCCTCACAGGGGCAGCTCTGGACTCCGAAGGACACCTGAGGGGTGCCCTGCCTGGGGGAGCAGGGACATAGCAGTAACTGAAGGGCAGTTTGTAGAGGCTCCCTGTCATTCCCAGTGACCTGCATGGGGCAAGCTGGGCTTGCTGTTGCCACAGCCACAGGTTATATGGGTTGGGAAGTCCTTATTCCCAGAAGGGAGACATTGCCACCAGGAAGACAGAGTCCCAGGGAACCGAAATCGATGGCAACCAGGGGGCCACTAGGGCTTTTTCATTCTGGTAGATCACTAGGTGAGGACACTTACAGGGGATAACTAACCTCGACAGGTAGAAGGAGGCTCTGTCCCTGCTCCAGTGAGGCCAGGCAGAAGGACGCATGAAATGCAGCGCACGTCTGGGTCACTCCCTTGCCCAGTGCTAACTATGACCAGGCCATGCCAGCAACCACAGTCATGATAGCTAGGTGCTCAGATTCCTTAAGGACGAAGGCCTGGGTCACCCGTGAGGGCCTGAGCAAGGAGCCAGCTGCGGGGATGGGGAGAAGGGTTGTAATGAAGGTCGGTTTTGCCTCCGGATGACTATGGCAGGAAAAACTGCAGGCTACCTCTCCTATTGTTCTCCATAAAGTGTGGCCACCCTGGGATCGAGACTCCATGGTGAGGAGGGGTGGCCTTCAGTATGAGGCAGAGTAAACAGTGTCTGCTGCTCAGGTTCCTTTGATAGCTTTGGTCACCCCCAGCTGTGATGTTGACTGCCCTGGTCCTAATGCAGCTTAACTCAGGCTCCCTCAGGGCAGGTCCCCAGATTTGTGTGGACACATGCAAGGGAGAGGAGAGGAGGGGACAGGGCAAGGTCTCAGACCAGCACTCACAGAAATGGCCCAGGCTAATGCCACAAGCAGAAGAACTCTGGCGGGGAAGTCAGGCACCACGCTCTGTCCCTGCAGGCAACGCAGCTTCAGAGCTGCCCAGGGGCCATGTACCAGAACGGGTGATGGTTCTGGCTTTGGAAGTAAAAGACTGCCCAAATCTGGCTGCATCACAAATGGTTCTAAGGACTGGGGTGGGCTGGGGATGCACCTCGGTGGTATTGTGCTTATGTTCAATCCCTAGCATAGAAAAAAATTAAAAATGAAAGGATTGGCGCACTGATATTTTGTGCTACAATATGACAAATTTTACTACAAAAATGGTTTTGGGAGCTGAGGATGTAGCTCAGTGGGTGTTGCCTAGCATGAGTAAGGTTTGATCCTCAGCAGCGCGCGCACACACACACACACACACACACACACACACACACACAAACACACAGGATTTGTAGAGTTCTTATGCTCCCAGTAAGAATGAATTCAGATGCGTTTGGACCCAGAGGAGGTCAGCATGTCTGTCCCAACAAGCCCAGGAGACGGGGTCCCAAGGTAGGGCACCTAGAGTGTGCAGGTAGGGACAGAGGAGGAGGGAGGCCCAATCCTGCCTTCTGGAATATCCTGTCCAGCTAGGAGAGGAGAGGCCACCTGTGGACTTTTTAAACCACAGCCCAGCCAGCCTGCCCAGGGTGCCTCTCAACGCAGGGCACGAAGAAGTCTGTGCCCCAGGAGATCTGTAAAATTAGGGACTGAGGTCACCGGGAACCCCAGAGGTGATAAAACAAAACACAACAGAGAATTGGCATTGACAAGTTCAAGACACAACTTATTTCTTCAAATTACATTTCCTTCAGTTTTGCTTGGACTCAGAGCCACTTTCAAGCCTGGCAAATTTCCAGCGGTCCTGAGCTGTTTCGAGAGCACCAACCTTCACTGGCTCCCGCTGCTTCTCTCTCTCCCAGCACATTCCCCGGACACCTGCCCCATGAAGGAGACTCACCCGCCCAGCTCTTAGGCAGTTTCTAGTTCAGTAGGGAGACAGGCGTTAAACAAATAAACACACACGAATGTGGAAATGCAGACCGTGATTATGCTTGAAGGAAAGTGTGGAGCGCTGTGAGTGAGCTGAATGAAATGGATCTGGGGGGCGAGAGCCCTGGAGGAAGCAGCGGGGTCGGGATTGGGAGATAAGCAGGGGTGGGGCCCAGGGAGAGGTGGGGTGTGGGGCGCCCTGGGCTTCCCGGCTGACACGGCAGCCCGCGCGAAGGGCTGCAGCTGGGCAAGATGAGGGCGGACCGAGCACCCAGCACCGCCACAGCCGGCAAGCAAAGCCAGCGCTGGGGATGTGAGCCAGGCCGTGTGCGCCTGTGAGGGCGGAGAGGGCTTTCAGGGGCGGAGGGCCCAGGGCAGTGATGCAAACGAGCCTAAAATATGCTCAGATCAGATGGAAACAATGTACCTTGCGATGAAAGACGGCAGCGGGGTCCTGGGTCACCGCGCTGCACAGCCCAGACTGCCAGGTACACTGCGGGTTACGCAGAGGGGACCCTGCGCGGGAACGAGAAGCCTGCGCAGCACCGAAGGCGGGTTTGGAAATGGGAAGGACTGGAACAACTGAACAGGCTCTGTGGGAAAGTCCGTAAAATGGTTTAACGTTAGAGATACAGGAAGACTGCACACAGCTCCGAGGTCGGGCAAGTGCTTAGTTACAGGAGGAGAGAGGGAGAGAGGAGGGGAGGGAGAGGGAGAAGGTGTTAGCTTAATAATTTGTATTTTCTGAGGTTGGAGAAGGCCAGTGAGAAAAGAGAACAGAAACGGAAGTGCGAGATGTGTTAAAAAGGTGAGATTTTTTCCACCCTACAACAACAAAAATTTGTGAAGCTTTCAGATAGATAATATTGAGTAAAAAACCAAGGTCCTACCCTCATGAAGTAAGTTATAGTCTAGTGGAGGGGCATTAATTTAAATAAAGCTAAAACAAGTGAGTAATTATAAGTTGGGAAGAGTCACGAAGGAGAAACCCCTGCTGGGCAGCTGTGCTAAGGGTCCTGAGAAAGTTGAAGGGGTCACTTTCTCTGAGGAAGTGGTGTATAGATTGAGATCTAAAAGACAAACAAACATTATTTAGGCAAAGGGGGTGGAATAGGGACAGCATTCTAGGCATTGGGCATAAGCAAAGGTCCTGTGGTAGGGACAGCTGAAGAAATACAAGAAACCTGGAGACTAAGGCACAGAGAACATTAAGAGCAAGGAGACATCATTCAAAGGTTCAAGGCAGGAATTGGCCTTCGCTTCTGAACTTATCCTACTCCTTCACGGAGGACAGACCATGGGGACGAGTGTGAGCAGGGAGATTAGTTAGAACACTCTCTTAATAGTCCAGGTGAGAGCTCACGGTGCCCTGCGCCAGGCTGGGGCAGTGGGGTTAGAGTGAATAGGATAGGTTTGAGACCCAGGAGAAAACTGGGAAATAAACAGTGAAGCAGATGGAGGGCTGAGGAGGGCTGAGGAGGGCAGAGGAGTTGATGTTTGGGGTTGAGTGATTAATGGGCCCCTTTTTCAAGGAGGGAACCTGGGAAAAGGTTCACGTTCATGATGGAGGGTACTGGTTTCGATTTTAGATAATTTTCACAGACTGAGTTGGGTTCTCCTGAGACATCTACATAGAAGCAAGTGGGTGCTCACACTGAGTGAGGGGAGAGGCCCCAAGAAAGAATATCAGCACGAGCGTCCTGATGGTGACTAACGTGGTCAGGAGGAGACCAGGCAGGAGGAGAGGGAAGCACCACCATGCATGGAGAGGCAGGGGTTGTCACGCGGGGCCTCCAGCCGTCACATTCATTTGGGAAACACGGGATGAAACAGAAATGATTTCTGCCCCTCGGGACTTCTCAGGGTGTCTCAAAGGCTAATGAGTGTTTTTGCCTCTGGAGGGAAAAAGCAAAACACTGGTGGGCACTGGGCACCTTCAAAGGTAGTAAGGCCTTCAGAGCTCCCTAGACTTGACCACAAAAGCCTTCTCTCATGGGATACCTTACTGTACTAGGCAAATCTTCCTGGTAATAAAACATGGCAGCCAAAGCACCATGTTTCCCGTTTCATTTTAAGAATACCTTACACTGGAACAGTGCTGAGTGCTTCTGTGCCACTTCAGATTTAACTCCCGAAATGACTCAGTGGAGGTGATCTTTGCATCCCCCCCCCCCCGGGCAACAGCGCTCATAACTGAGTGGCTTGTCCAGAGCCCAGCGTCTCCCAGCCAAGCAGGGGCAGACTCGGAACTATTGCCAGTGTCCGCCAGGTCCCCAACTCCAAAATCATTACAGCTTGATGACCTTGCTTGCTTCCACATGGAAACGTGTGATCTTTAACAATAGTTATTAATTGCAGTGCTTTTAATAGCTGTGCTTACGTGCTGTAAGCTTTTCTGCTGGCGGTAGAAAAGCCTGTGCTTCTAAACCAGACTGCAGGACATCGTACTCTGAATAGCCTAAGAACAGCTACAGTGTGATCAGACCCAAAGTCCACCTCGGAGTGGTTGGAGCCACACAGCAAGCATTCCAAGTTCTTCATACTTAGTTATAGATCCATAGTCAGAAATACATCCAAAACATTTAAAAATATATATTTTAGTATTTGTTATATCATTGGGATACTAAAAGCTATAAATTTATTCTTCTTGCTGTAAAATGTTTTATTAATCATTTTTAAGTAGATTGAAAGTTAGGCTATTTGGAAGAAATCAATTTTCCAAGAGGGAGGTATCCAAGTCCAGATCATCTTTTACTTTTGGTGTCAGGAATTGAACTCAGGACCTTGTGTTTACCAGGCAGGTGCTGTGCCACTGAGTTGTATGCCCAGCTGTAGGTCATCTTTTTGTGTGTTGTTTTGGTCTGGTTTGAGACAGGGTCTTACTATGTAGTCCAGGCTGGCCTTGAACTCATGAGGACCCTCCTCTTCAGCCTCCCGAGTGCTGGGATTACAGGCATGTGCCATCATGCCTGGCAAGATGATTTTCTAACATGAGGCAAGACTCCTCTTTTTGTCGAGTTAAGTAAATGTTTGTAGACGCAAAGATTAAAACATGCATCCTTGACTTATTAAGATCCACTATAAATTAGTACTTTTTACATTTCAGGACAATGTTAAGGTTATTGGAACACTTTAACTCCCATTTTGCTTTCTTTATTATGTATATTTGAATTCTACATATATTCTATTTAAGATGTGATTTTATACAGTCAGTATGACTTTAGATTTCCCTATAGATTTAACTTTACAACAGTTTTCATTCCTTTCTTCATTTCCTTTCTTCTATCTGGAATTCTTTTCCTTCTATCTGAAAAATGCTGTTAGATTTTCTTTCACTGTATGCCAGCTGTTACAACCTGCCTCAATTTTTATCTAAGTGAACACGTTCTTATTTTGCTTCCATTTTTGAATAACATTTTCTGTGGGCATGGATTTTTAAGTTAGTGGTTATAATTTTTTACCTTTTCTCATTTATTTTTTAGTAATTGTACTATGTTTTCATTGGTGTATGTTTGCAACACAGAATGACGCCTTCCTCACGGGGAGCTGGTGCATGGACCTAACAGGTCTTACTCCTTCACCCCTGCCCCTTCTTTCTCTCCCCGATTTCCAGCTCTGAATCCCTTTCCCTTTTGCAAAAGACCTGTCTCCCTAAATTCTTACCTTTTATTTTTTAAATATTATTTTTAAAATATCATTTCATTTTTCTTTGACTTTCTTTTTGTTGAAAAATTAGCTGAATATTTTATCTCTGAACATCATTTTTATACTAATTGCTTTTATCATTTTTGCTTTGTCTTATGTACCTCATTTTTTCTTTATTAACTTGCTTGGGGTTTACAAGACTTCTTAAATCTGTAACTTTATATTTTTGTCAGTTGTTAAATCCTTAATCATTTTCTCTTCAAAATTTTTTTTTATGTAACACCGTTTCTCTTTTTTTCTTCTAAGACTCTGCACAAGGAGGCACTGAGATGGCCGAGTGGTAAGCAGCAGAGAGAGCCTGAGAGCTGCTGTCCAGACACGGGAATACAGCAATGTGAAGAAGACAAGGGAGAGGGAAGTGGGTCCCTTGAAATCAGGAAGGAACTGAGTTGTGAAGCCCACAGAGAAATTATTTCTGATTGGATTTCTTCTAGAGCCTCATCCAGTTGTTTTGTTGTTACCACTTCAGAGGCCAGGTGGGTGGCTTTTAGACTGTCCCATCCCGTTGCCATCTGGGTTTATTTCCCCAACAAACTAAAGAGGTAGGATCTTGCAACAGCCTGAGATTATCCACTACCCCGTCGAAAAGCTACTGCTGGCTTGCTGGGATAGATCGGCATGGATCGGGACTCTGTCTCCACACACTGTCTGCAGGTGAGAGCAGAGACAAACCTGGAAGTGGACTTTCTTCTCCTTCTCTCTTGTTTGTTGTGGTGGTGGTTTTGTTTTTGTTTTTTTCTCCTTCATTGTTTGTTCTTGTTTTTATATGAGTGTCAGCAGAGTTTCTAGCCTCTTTGTGGTTCTTGTTCTGTTCTGTTTTTCTGTTTGTCTCTTCCTTCTCTTTCTCTCCAGTCTTCTGCATCGGTTTCCCAAAGTTAGTGTGATCTGCTTCTGCCCTCTAGTCTTACTTCTAATCTCTTCCTCTTTTACTACTTCTCTGTGTTTCTCAATCCCTCTTAAATATTAAACCCTGAAGGTAAAATTGACATATCAAGGACTTACATACTGCATATAATTTTCTGGTCTGTTTTAGATTTCCTCATATAACTACAAATCTAGTTTATATGGTTACCTCAGTTTGTCATTTTCTAGGCTGTGACTGTAGATACTGTTATTGTTGATGGTACCACCTTAGTCAAAAGTGATGTAATTGTTCTAAACAGCTACTCTTCCTGGTGTTCTAAGACTGAGATGACTATGGGTCATAGAAAACACTGTGGGACAGCGCCAAAGAACCAGGGGCTGGGCCAATAGGCAGCAGCTTCTTATCCCCAACAAATTAGAGATCTTACAACAGACTAAAAATCCCAAAACCAGTTACACCTGGAAGACACCTCAGAGAAGTAGTTATTTTCTACTGGTTTTAAATGCTAGCAATAAAGCAACCCACCATAGGCATCACCCCAGGAATTAAACTAAAAAAAGAAAAGAAAATGAGAAGACACTTAAACAAGATGCAACGCAGACATCCAGTTCACCAAAGGCAAAGCCAGGGGGCAACAAAGTGGGACAATCTAAAAGCCACCCACCTGGCTTTTAGATTTAGATATTAAAATAATTTTAGATTTAGGTATTAAGATAATTTAGATCTGGCCCCTCTAAAGTGGTAACAACAAAGCAATTGAATGAGGCTCTAGAAAAAAATCAAATCAGAAAAAAATTTCTCAGGTAACTGCAGAGATGATGTCCACAATGAAAACCATGCTTAGCAACTCTAGAGCAAATATAGATTAAACAAAAGAAAAGCTGAAGAAAATTATGGAAGGCATGAATGCTCATCATAGGAAAGAAATGGAATCCATAAGGCAGATTCAAGCACATATCCAGGAGAATGAAAATGCTGTTGAAAGTATCCACAGCAGAACAAGACTCTACACAAATGTTTATACTGGGTCTCACATTTCCCTTAGGCTCCTTTCCATATTCCCTGAACTTTTTATGTTACTTAATTGTAAAGAAGTCTATTTTCTTCTCACCTATGGTCCACTTCATGAATCTTCTCTTCAGTTGTTTCTAACCTGCTTTTAAGCTTTTTGTCTCAGGTACTTTTCTCTTGTTGCTGAGACAAAATACCCAATGCCCCAAATTAAGAATGGAAAAGTTTATTTAGCTCACAGTTTGTGGAGGTTTCAGTCCATACTTGGCTGGCTCCAAGGCAGAGTGGCACATGGAAGAGGTCAGCAGTTCATGGTGGCAGAAAATAGCAAAGCAACAAGAGAAAAAGGGAGGAGGGGCGGCAGGCAGCCTCTTTCCCTCCCTTACACTGTATGCAAACTATCTGCCCCAGGGCAGGTGTAGCACTCACATCCATAATTCCAACATTGGACCATGAATCAGTCAACTCTAGAAGCCTGCCCCATGACTGCATGAGAATTTGGGGGAACATGCGGACACAAACCATAACACTTTTCAACTGAGTTAATTTCAGTCCTAGATTTTCATTTGATTCCTCTTAGAGTAGATTCTACATATACATACAGTCAATTGCTACAAAATGACATTTTAGTCCACAAAAGGCTGCATATTCAATGGGCTCATAAGATTACACTGGAGCTGACAAATTCCTACCCCTTAGTATTTACTATAAATCTTCTCTGTGTAGATAAATACTTAACAATTGCGTTTTATTTACCTAAATTCAGTATAGTATAATGCTACACAATTTTGTAGGCTAGAAGCAAAAGTCTATACAATGTGGTTTAAGTGTGTAGTAGGTTATACATTGCCTAGGTTTGTATAAATGTACCTTGTGATGTACTTACATAGGATGAAGTCACCTAATAATATATTTCTCAAAAGGTATCCCTACCATTAAACAAAATATGTCTACATCTTTAACTGATAACTGTTTTCCTCTTAGTTTTTAGTCATTTGATCCTATCTTGTAGCATGTCTGGTAATGTTTTAAAATGTAATGCCAAAGATTGTGTATGAAAAATTATAGCAATAATTTGAGTTTTTAGATGGTACCTTCATTCAGAGTGGACTTACTTTTATTTATGGAAGGCAGTTAGCTAGCACTTTATCTTCATTTAATTTGAGATTGAAATAATTTAGATATGAGTTTCAATTTCTGTAAGTACCAGTACACTAGTAAGTTCATTAGCTTTAAAACCAGCCCTTTAAGATTATTAGCTGAAAGAGTAAAAACTGTTTGTTAGGACTTTACCACTGATAAGACCAAATCATAAGTTTTGCCTGATAGTTCTGTAAGAATCCCTTTCAAGTACTTAGCATCTTAACATTGCTTTGGGATCAGCAAATACTTCATGAGCAAAATAGTTGCAGTTGTCAAACCGCTCACTTTTCTGTTTTCCTTTGCTTAACTTTAGCATTTTAGACCCTATTTTTAAATCCCTGTAGTGACAGGTTTCCCACTTCTAAAGAAATCTAGATTTTCTAGCTAATTTTTATAAACCAGATTATTGTGAGTCAATCCTCTCTAGCATGTCTGGAAGTCATCTCCTCCTAAGGAGTTACCTGGGGCTGTTCTATTTTAAAATTTTAGTTCCTGCCTATTAGTAACTATGTTATTTATTTATTTAAATTTTTGTGGGATTGGGAATGAACCCAGGGCTTTCACACTGAACTACACCCCTAGCCTTTTTTCAATCTTTTATTTTGAGACAAGGTCTTGCTAAGTCACTAAGTTGCCCAACTTAGGCTCAGACTTGGGCTCCTCGTGCCTCGGCCTCTGAGAGTGCTGGGATTACAACCATGCACCACCATCCCTGCTTCTCTCTAGTAATTTTTGCTTTGCTTTGTAAAAACTCAGCCCCTGCCCCTATAATGAACAATCTCAGGACAACAAAAATAATTGTTGTCTTAGATAGTATTTTTCAAGGAATATCTTAAAATATTAATATTTAACAATTATTGCGCATTTTCTCTGGGCTAGGCAATGTCTTTACAGTTTACATGCATAGAACATGATGCACAAAAATATAGTGCTGTCCCATATCCATTAGTTACAGATTTTGACCAATGATAGGTCATAGGTGAAAGGTTACATAGAATTCAACAAAGTCAAGGCCTAAGGAAAACATTTAGACATAATCTTGACCTTCAGACTAGAAAAACAATACGTAGGTGGAAAGGTAATCTCCAAGCTTCAAGTACTCTTCCACTGGTCTTTTTTTTACAATTGGAACTACTAATAAAAAGTACTTGAGAACAGAACACTAACAATGAGAACCCTTTTCTCTCACTATGTGTTTCCTCGTGGAGGCGATGATTTTCTAAAGCAAGTAGAAGTAATAGGAGGAGGAAGAGGGGGAGTGGGCAGTGGGAGCAACATTCAAGAGCTCGTGTCAACTGTCCCTGGGTATCAAGAATCTGCTTTATTTGCACTTAGCAGATATCAAACGATTATAGGTTTGGGCCATAGAAATGAGTTGGACGACAGATATGAGACAAAAATGGAATGAGGGTGATATGCTATTAATGGCCCATGATCCCGCCTAAGACAAGTGAAGGGGCACTTTGGGCTGTTTTCCCAGGGAGGCAGAAATGCACGCCAAACAGCAGGCAAGGGTCACAGAACATGGCGGTGCCGCTCCAGCTTCAGCTGTCAGACATTCTTCACTCTGTGGATTCCTCTAACCTAGACAATAGACAGTATGTGCCTCATTTTTGTTATTGGACAAGATTTTATTTCTCTCCCCGTGCACTCCAAAGGGTTTCATTGTCTACCAGCGGAAGCCATACGGGATGGCTGAGGTACAGGTTCTAGCCTCAGTCTACCTTGCTTCAAATCTTGGCCCTAATATCTGTACGACCTGAGCAAATAGTTTGATTTTTCTTCAGTCTCCTCATTGTGAAGCAGGAGCAACGGTGACAGTCACCAAGAGAACCTGAGATAATGCCAGTGAAATGCTCGGCAAAGAAGGAGAACAGAAAAAATATTGGCCACAGCTATTATGTAACCCCCTCTGGGCCCTGGGCGTGTAGGAAGATCTTACATGGTTTCCGTCATTGTTTCCCACAGTGGAAAGAGCCTCAGGAGGGAAATGAGAGGGGAGACGGGTAGAAAGCCTGCGAGGTTCCTTAGCTTCACGGGCACATGAGTGGATATAGGTTTGATCCAGTAGTACTGGTTTTCTTAAGGTTGATCATCTAAAGCTTTTTGGAGAAATACTGCAAAATGTATGAATATAGAAGGTCGTTTGCCAGGGCCTCTTTTCACTCTTCCCCGGAAGGAGCTGGCTCTGTCTCCAGGACATCGCATGTCAAGGCTCCTGGAGCCCCGGGGCTGGACTGGCTCGGGTTGCTTATGGAGTAGATGTCTCCTGCTGATTTGTGATCAGCGGTGCTCCTGTGTAGAGAGCAGGGCTCTCTTACTCATCAGAATCTCAGTAAAGTAATAAAAATCAGTTATTTAGCCGTTAAAGTGAAATGAATTGTTACCTTACCTGAGCGCATTTGCATTTTATGCCTTAGCTTCACTCTGGAATGAAAAGGCCGTGCACCCAGGAAAGCCAAGAAACAGCAAGGAGAAGGGTGGATTTAGCTCATGGGTATCTGAGGAGCCAAAAGATCCTACCCCCAACTTCCTGTCCTCATTTGCTGTGTGGATTTGTGTAATTTAATTTCCTTCTGTTGTCCTTACAACCCTCATTAAAGGGTCTCTTCAGTCCCTTTCAGCCCTAAAACCCATATCCAAGGTGGCTGTTTTAGTTGGATGACTTGCCACCAGCCAAAACTGACGCAGAGGTACACACCGTCAGTCTCTACCAGCCTGACTGAGGCAGGTTTGAGGGCCCTCATGGTGCGCCTCCCCCAGTCTCCTGTGAGGGCCCCACCCCACCATCAGGTTGAGCCGGGCTAGGAGGGCAGCAGGATTCCAGCCTCAGCCCCAGCCTCCCTGCACAGCCTCCTGTGTTCCCCTTCCTCCCAGCTCAGCCCCCATTTCCTGTCTAGCAGATTTATGATGCCATTCAAAGAAGCAAGGATGATATAACGGCTTTCCAGCTCCCTCCCCTTCCAACCGACTTTGTCTATCTGGCCCTGGGCCGGGCAGTTTTGTTCCCCACAGCCTCCCAGATGTAAAAACACTCCAGGCCCCAGCCCTCCCACCTGGAATATGGCATCAGCTTCCAAACCCAGTGGTCAGGCCTTTCCTTGTGGGAGGGGAGGAGGCAGCCCTGTGAGGCACTGGAGTCTAATTAAGTGCCAAGGAAACAAACCATGGGCTTCAATTTTCACTCTGAAAATAGCAAGGGCCCAGGATTCCTCTCTCTGGCCCATTCTGTGAGAAGAACTGTCTCCCTTTGGCTTCTCAGTGGGGAACAGAGGAAGAGGCTTACAAAGCGGCTGCATCCAGTGTCCAAGGAGTGAAGAACCCGTTGGGAGAAGCAGGCTTCTGGGAGAGAAAGAGGCAAGCTGGGTGGGGAGATGATCAAGTACAAGCTAACGAGGTCAGGGAACAAGTTTTCTCCATCTGCCCCATCTGCACAAATGTGTCTACCGAGAGGGGAGAGCAGAACTGGGGTGTCCATGGCATCTGTGAAGACAAGCGCACCTACCAGTAAGCCTCTACTCACCACTAGCGGGGCATCGTTGGAATAAAAAGAAAGGAAAAGCTCAAAGGCTCTTATTGGCCTCTCCACTCCGGGAGGTTGCCGGTGGGCAGATCCCTGTCTCAGAGCCTCCGGCTCCTTCTTGGAGACATCTTCAGGTTTCTGCTTTTTCTTCACATTCATTCACTCACCCCACTGACACACCCTGAGCACCTCCCACAGCTGCCCACGGGTCCTTACAGGACAGTGTGACTGATGCCGCCGAGGGGAAGGAACATAGAAGCAGGGGGGCAGGGCAGAGGGCACCTGCAGCTGCCTGGGGGTCGGGGAAGCCTCACAGAGGTGAGGCCCATTCAGCCTTCCGCAGGGGGAGCTGCTTCCTCTTCCAGCTCTTCTGCCTGGCAGCTCTAAGCACGTGGGTGCTGTGCAGGACAGAGGCTGTCAGAGAACAAGTCCGTTCTCCAGTGTACCTCTGTCACCTGGTCTTCACACTAGGCTCTCCGGAGCCTCCTCAGGATCCAGCTGGTCCTAGCACAGCCCCTTTCTCTCAGTAGAGTCTGAGGCCAAAACGCAGGCTTCACTGGGGCCACAATAACCAGGACCAGTGTGTGGGGGGATGGCACTTTGCTGAGCCCAGGCCTGTGGGTAACTGTTCCAGCGCCAGCTGTACTTGTGGAGCTGTATCTCGGTGTGGCCAAACCACACAGTCCCCATTTGGAAGCCCCGTTTTCTGACCACCTTGGCCCAGCATCAATAGCAACATCACCCCCCAAGAAATGACAAGCCATCACCTGCGGGAAGCTCCAGTCCCAGGGCTCCCAAACCAAATTCAGATACACTAAAAAGTCGCCTTTGGAGTGTAAAACCCAGTTCAGAAATAAGAAAAACAAAGTTTGTAGCCCAAGTTTCCTCCACGGAGACACCCTCCACCCCCACCCGGGCAGGCCGGTGGGCGGTGCCCTTCCCCACAGCTGTGAGGCCTCCTCCTTCCTGGACTGGCCCCTCATTAGGCACTAATGGTCCCCAGCTGTGCCAGCTTCTAGGGTCTCTTTGTTAACCCTTTGGTTTCTTCAGGTACCTCTAGGGTTGGGGGTAGGGTTGGGACTCAGAAATCTGTGTGGTGCTGAGAAGCAGAAAACGCCCACTGCAGTTAATGGCATGCACGTCCCACAGTTCTTCCAGTAAACCGAATTCATAACGATTGCAGCCATTCGAGCAGTGCCTGCTATGCTTTCCCCACTGGCTTTACTACCTGTCACCTCTACATCAGGAGGTGAGACCATTTCACCCACCTTGTAAATGAGAAAATTGAGGTTGTGCAGCTTGCAGTGGAGGCACGAATTTAAAGTCGGCTCTCTCCTCACACCCCTGTCACTCTGGGCAAAATTAACCCTCAAACATTCAGACTGAAAGAGATCACCACCCTTGTATTGTCCATCTGTAGAAGGTTTCGACTTTAGAACCAGAAAGTTTGAGAATGGGAGGAACAAGGTTTCTCCCCAAGCAAGGAGGCTGGTTGACTCAGGACAAGTGTGTTTCCTTGAAATTTGGCCACCTTACGTTCAGGGTGGGGCGAGTAGTAATATCTGCCCTTTTTCTCTTGAGCTTGTTAGAAGACCAGATCCAGACGGGCAAACGCCTTGTAAACGGTACAGGGCCACGCAGGACAGTGACGCTTGGTGACCCTCCACAGGAACACACACACAGGATTGGAAGGCTCAAGGGTGGAGGTGTAACTCAGTGCTAGCACAACTAGCACTTGTCTAGTGTGTGGAAGGCCTTGGGTTCGATTCCCAGTACCACATGCCTGGGAGACTCGGGTTATTTTTGTGATTTTGTGAGACCAGAAATTTATCATGGCTGAATCTCAAAGGCTTTATACTAAGTGAAAGAGGCCAATCCAAACTCTACATACTGTACGATTCCCTGTATATCCCTTGCTCTGGCCATGCCTGCCCTGGGCAGGACTGTGGAGAGTTACTTCTCATGCTCCCAGCTCAAGAGAATATGGGAGTGGGGGGAAGAGCTTACTCTGGGCAGAAGACTTCGGCATAGCTCTTTCCCCAGGGTTCTGGCAAGAGCCACCTGGGGCATTTGAAGTATTCCAGGCCCTCTGAGATGAAAGACATGATCAAGATCCTTTGGGCTTCCAGTCTGTTTGCAGTTTATAGACACTCAGCACCCGTGTACAAGAGTCTTGTTCCGCAGCGGTCTGAACAGCAGTGTAAGAGAGCAGGAACCCCTGGCAGAGGGAGGTCAGCACAGCCGTGAGGACAGCCATGAGCCATGCTGCTCCCCAAGCCCAGCTCTGGACCTCAGCAGTCCTTCCAAGTCCACTGGCCTCAAGTCAACTGCTGTAATGAGGACATGTTCATTTCCTGTTGCTGCCTGTAAAAGTCGCCAAAAACAGTGTCTTAAATTAACACCAATTTATTATCTTATGGTTCCAAAGGTCAGAAGTCCAGACTAGGACACACTGGGATGAAATTAAGGAGTTGGCAGGGCTAGTTCCTTCTGGGGCAGAACCTACTTCCTTGCCTGTCTAGCATTTGCCCTTTTCTGTCATTTCTGGCCCCTCCAGTGGAGGCTTTCTCACAGTATCATCCCTCTGGTTCCAACTCTGGTTTTTCTGCTTCCCTCCACCCCATTTAAAGTTCTTGGGAGGGCAGGGGGCCTACCCAGATAATTTGTGATAGAGCTCTGCTGATTAACCCTTCATTTCCCTTTCTATATACCCTAATACGACCTCAGGGTTCATGGCCTGGACATGTTTGAGGGGCATCACTCTGCCTACACAAGAGATATTCCTAAGGGGATGGGCACTTTTACTTTTGACATCAGGGATATCCCAACTTTAGTATACTTCAGAATCATGGGAGACAATATTCCCAAATGTTGAGTTTTAGGCTGTCAGATTGTGAGTATTTCTGCAGCACAGTAATGGTGAACCTTTTAGAGCTTTCAGCGACACGAACAGCCCCCTTGGCATGTATGCCGTATGTTTGTTACCACTGGCCTAAGGTGTCTGAATTTGTAGTGGGCGCCCTCATGCCTCCCTGATACACATGACCCAAAGGCCACACATAAAAATCTGCTTTCTTTTGTCCCTGGATAATGTGTGAGGACTACATTTGGGAAACCTAACTACATCTGTGATCTGTGATTGAGGAATTCTGCTGACTGATAAATACAGCTGTTTATAAAGCGCTTACCACAGTTATACATCAGGGACTGCTCTAGGTGCTGTCCGTGCAGCATCTCATTTAATTCTCACAACAACACAGCAAGGTGGGTTGTTACTATTATAATGTCTATTTTTGGAGTAAGGAAGTAGATGATCAGAGGTTTAGGTAACTGACCTAAAATTACACAGGCAAAGCCAGCCGCCTAGCTACTGCCTAGTCTTTATTTTTCTAAAGCTTAAACTAACCACTAATTCTAGCACAGCACTGGCATGTGGTAGGCCTTCAAATATAAGGTGAATAGACAGGTGGTCTGCATGCATTCACTCTAATACCCTTAAGAATCCTTAAGGAAAGTATTATCCTTATCCTGCACAAAATAAGCCAGGAGGCCACAGGTAGGAAAAGCTAAAACCCCACAATCCTGTCTCTAACTCTAAGGTCCGCGTGCTTCTTACTATAACAGGGGGCATACAAGCCTCAGGCCACAGGTTCTCAAAGGATTGCTTTCCTACTGTGTATTTATTACTGCACAAAAACCTCACTACTGCATGCAGTCATTTGCTTCAACTTCTATGATTAACAAGTAGTGTCTATCAAGAAGAGCCTCATTACCAAATCAGGCTGACATAGTGGCTGCATCAGCCAGGGAATAAGCTGGTTTTACTCCTCCCCACTATCCCCCAGAGGCACAGCCAGCCTCAGGCACAGCCAGGCTGGGGGAGTCCTGGGCCAGAGCCTCAGTGAAGCACAGGCACAGCAATCACAGTTCACACTGCAATGGTGAGCAGAAGCGCCAAAATGACTCCCAGGATTTGAAGGCAGATTATTTACGTTGACAGGCACTGGTCAGGATCATTCCCAGAATATCTGGTCCCGATCTCTGGTGGTCTAGGGCTTATATGGGATAAGCAAACAGGAAGTACAGAGGCAGAATGGCTTGTTGATTGGGGATTGGTTTATACAGTGTGCATCATAGTGACCACCTGTTTCTAAGAGACAGAAGCAACTGCAACTGAATAGAAACTATTACCTGGTCAGCTAAGAGACTGAAATAGACCAGCTGGAGGGGGTACATTTTCTGTTACATTTGTTAATTTCCCTGGGAAATGTTTTCTTGGCATCACAATCTTCTGAGATAAGGCCTAACTAGAAGCTGTAACATTAAGGTTGTCAGCGATTCTAGGGTGGGCCTCAGCCAAGCTCCTGACGTTTGTCTTGTTAAGTTTTTTCCTAAACTACTTTTAGGAAGAGATATAATTTAGGCCTTTCTGTTCTGTGACATTACTCTGGGAAGGGAGTGAGGGAGAGTCCTGTTTCACTGTCTACCATGAAAGTCACAGGTCTGCCCCTAACTTTTGCAATGACTGTGGTCTCTTAGGGGTCCAATTTGATAGAGCTTGGTCTGTCCTGTCTATTCAGGCCCAGTAGGGCTCCACTCATTGGTCAGGGCTGACAGTCCAATTTTTGTTCAGTAAAATGTGGAACTCAGAAGATATTGTTAACAGTCATCTCAGGTGGGCATTAGATGATGCCATCTGACCAGGATAGGTGTCAGTATCTAGCTGGAACCAGTTCAATTGGCTGGAAGTAGATGAACCAGAAGCAGAGGGTGAAACTCTTAGTAACAACTGTGATGGCCAGCAAGGGTGCTGAAGTGGAATGCTGGGGAAAAATGGCCTTTTTTTTTCTTTGTGATGCAGGGAGCAGTTTGGTTTCATTTTTAATTCTGTAAAAGCCCCTTTTCCTGCAGGTCAGGGACTGTAGGTTCTGAATAATTAATTCCCGTTTCTGACTTCCTATGAGTGTATTCTATACCTTTGAGTGATGGAGAAACACAAAAAGTGGGTGCCCCTCAGAGAAGGAGACCATTTACATGCCTACCTGGCCACACCTCTCATGGGAACTTAGGCACAACTGCTAGCTAAGGAGGGTGGGAGGCCTCCATTATGCCATATGATGATTGCCATGGAACTGCAGGTGAGCCTAATCAGCCACCTTGATCAGTGCTTCCCAGTCTTGGTGCACAGATGGAGCAGCCTATTGCTTACGCTGTCCAGTCCATTCACTCACACATTCATTCAGCAGCACACAGAGGTTAAACATTCCAACTCCCCTTTCCCTGAAGGTGGCCTTAACTAACAAGAGTTGATCAAACTCTTCTGCTTGAACTGAGCAGGACTGAGAATAACTAACCGGGGTGTCCCTAGGGTCTTACAGGAATCAGGCAGGCAGACAGACAAACAGATAGCATCCTCCTTCCTTTGAGGGCTGATGTGAGCCAAAATATCAGGCCCTGATCTCTGGTGGTCTAGGGCTTATATGGAATAAGCAAGCAGGAAGTACAGAGGCAGAATGTCCTGTCAATTGGGGATGCTTTATACAGTGTGCATGATAGTGACCAGCTATGCAACATAGTGACCAGCTATGCATCACAGAAATCAGCCATTTCTATGAGACAAGCAACTGGAACTGGAACAGGAACTATTACCCGGGCAACTAACAAACTGAAGTATACCAGCTGGGGAGGGTGCATTTTCTGTTACAACACTATTGGGGTGGGCCCTCTTTAATCATGTTCTTCTCCACACCCTGCAGGGCCACAGCAGAGCCCTAGGCAGAAAAGGGTCCATCTGTACCCATCCTGGGATAGCAGCGTCAAGAGCTCCTCCCCCAACCACAAACACACACAATCCAGGGAACAGTGTTCCTTCATTAGTTCCAGGCTGCCATTCCCTACCGTAGCAGACTAGTGGTAAATCACGCTGGCCTCCTGTCTGCACCAGACAGAGGTTCCAGTCGGGCTACCACAGGCCCTGCATTTCTTCAGGACAGAAACTGGACGGACTCCACAGGACACTGGCACGCCATGGTGCTGGCGGCTCTGCAGGATGCACCACCCCCTCTGAAAGGGATGCCATAGCACACGCCACCCTCTCTCCACTCTCACCGCCACACTTGTCCTGCCTGCTCGGTCCCCATCTCCATCTTCAACTGCACCTCCCTCTCTCCGCAGTTCCGATGCCCTCCTTCATCTTTTTCCTTCCTTATTCTTTCTCCGTCCCTTCGGGGTGGACTCTCTACCCCACCTCTGTCTTCAGGGTCCCACTACATTAAGCACATGGCTTTGGAGGCCTGGGCCAGAAGGGAAGATGTCCTTTCTGGAACAGTGAATCTTTGAGCCTATGTTGGACTTTGCCTCAATTTCCCTTCAGGAGAATCAGTGGATCAGCACTTGCCAACTTTCTGACTCAAGGTGACATCAGTGGTTGTGACCTGTACCTGGCACTCTGTAAAGTGTGTGCTCGACGCCTGGGCTCAGCATGGTCACTTGATGAAGCATTGGGTCTTCATGACGTGAACTAACATCCGGGGACATGCAAATGACTCAGGATGCCTAACTCTGGGTAGCTAGGCAGTAGCAGAAAAACATCTTCTGATCCTCTTTCCAGGACATTTGAGTCCTTGAGATACTGACCTTGCCTCTATAGTATGCAGTTTGGAGGAAGCTGAGGATGAGCGTGGCATTTGCCAGCAGAGTCTGAAGAACATCAGAGAAAAGGAGAGCGGAGAAACCTCCAATGGTTATTTTTCATCCTTGGTCACTGTGCAATCTAATCATACTGATGGGTTCATTCATGTCAGATCAATTTTGCTGTATGTTTCATATGATAAAAACATACCACCCATGGAGTGTGGGCCAAGATGAGTCCATAGAGATAAAGACCTGGCTGAAGTGCTTGCTCTGGACTTGCTTGAGGTATGCGCAGAGACTTGCGGGTAGGTTCTGTGCCATCTGCACAACCTGGCAGCACCAGCAGCCTTGATTCCACTCCATCAACCACAGGACAGAAAATCAAAGAAGACAGTCAACTCGCCCGTCATTTGGCTGGTGACCCACCAGGCTGCATTCATCTCCACACCTGCTGCCCTCCCGCCCTCGGACTCCCCACAGAGGCACGAAGGGCTTAGTCCCAGTCCAGCTCCCTCTGTAGTAAACCACCTACTGGCTAGTGTAGGCAGGAACCAAACCCCCACCCCTTAGCTGACCTGCATAGTGGGTTGTGGGAGGATGTAGAGCTTCTCCTGGAGGAGCAAGTCCCCCCAAAGGGGCAAGAGCCAGAGACTGGAGAGGCCTGCAAGCCAGGGACAGCCCTGCTCAGAGCCTGGCAAGCTTGCTCAGGGACCAGCAGCCCCAGGCCTGGCCCAGAGCATGTGCTTTCCCATGCCCCACCAGGCTGTCCTCCAGCTGGTTGTGCAATCCCACTATGAATAAGTCTCCGTGCATGGTTTGGGGCCAAAGAGCCCAGACTTGTTTCCTTCGGGGTGACAGCTTCTACTGGAATTCTGGGAGGTGAGGGAGCCCAGCTGTCGGGTCAGGCTGCTGACCCCAAGGCAGGGCGGTCCAAGCTGGTGGTGTGAGGGGAGGAGCATGTGGCCCAGACTGGTTGGACAGGTTGGCAGCACAGTTCTTCAGAGTGCGGAAATCACTTGAGTGCTAAGATCTACTCCCGCTTCCTGGCCATTGTGGGTCACACTGACTCCATCTCCTACAGCTCCTCCCACTCCACCCTCCCCCTCACCTCATGGTCCAGCCCCTCTCCTTGCCTTGGGGATGAATTTACACTTTGGAAGGGGAGAAGAAGACAGATTTGCAACTCACTTTAAAAATATTAAAAATATATTTAAAAAACATGAGGTTGTGAGGAAACGGGGATTGTCATACATTAACTATCTTGCTGGTAACACTGGAGGGTAGTTTGGCCAACCTCTGGCCAAATTATGAATATCTATATCCTCCGTCCCAACAACCCGTGTTTGGGCATGAACCCTTGCACGTGGATGAAATACTGTATCTGTAAGGTTATATGTTGCAGTGCTATGGTAACAACAAATGCTTGGAAACAATTCGATATCCAGTGCTGTCAGTAAGGGACTCCTGGTTTAACCAATCATGATGCATTCATATAATGGAATTCTATACAACCGTAGAAAAGAATTAGGCAGCTTTTATGTACTACTGTAACTCCTCCATGTGTGAGAAATTCATTCCAAAAGCAAGATGAGGGTTGGGCGTGGTGGCACATGCCTGTAATCCCAGCACTTGGGAGGCTAAGGCAGGAGGATTGCTGCAAGTTTAAGGCCAGCCTGAACTGCATAGTGGGACCCTGTCTCAAAATGACACAAAATGTCCTGTGGTTGATGTGGCTCAGGGGTAGAGTTCTTGCCTTGCATGTACAAGGACTTGGGTTCAATCCTCAGCAACACACACACACACAAAAGGCAAAAAAAAAAAAAAAAGCACAAGATGGCCAGCAGTGTGTTACAAAGAACTTCTTGTATAATAAAAGGGGAATACACAAGAGCCTTTGGGGTGCGAGTAACTAGGTAATAGGGTTCAGGGATGGGAGAAAGACCTTTGTATCTTTTTATTTTCTGGCTTGTAGATCATGCAGATGTATTATTTTACAAATATTAATTTAAAGTTATAGTACAACAAAATGAAAATAATTTGGACAAAAAAATTCATACCCCAAATACCCTCATACAACGGACGTTTGTCCTTTGGGCCACGTTCTAGTATGAATGAACCCCGCCTTTTTTCTTGGGGAGGGGCTCTTCAGGTGCATCTCGGTGGAGGAAGGAGGTCCCCCTCCCTGCTGGAGAAGGTCACGATTCTGGTCCCTGCCTCTGCCAACAGGGACTCAGTTGGAAGATGGCTCAGATGCAGTGGCAACAGCAGGGCCTAAGTCCTGTGGTAAGGCTCACAGTATACAAAACACAAGAATTATTTCTCTTTTTCTATTTTATTTTTAATACTTCTCCCCAGCCCTAGTCTTACACTTACACAATGTTATTTGTACTCTGCATTTTGTTTTTCTTGTATCAATATATAAGGTCATAGAAACCGTGAATAATTACATTTCACAGTATCTGATGTAAGAACTTCCTATGTACAAGAATAGTCTTCATAATTTTTGTTAATGGATGCATAATACTCCTTTGTTTGGATTAGCTGCTCCTTATACTGTACTCTGAGTCTCAAGATGTTCACAGGGACCGGTTAAGGAAACCTAAGGTTGTGAAGACAGTTGCAACGATACTATTCATTCTCAGTCAGATTCCTTTTAAATAGCACAGTTACATTACCATCTCCATATCTACTCCCCAATATCCTCTCACCTTGTTCCTTATTCCCTGCGGTCTCAGAAGAGGAGTCACAGCCAGTCCACCTCTGCTGTTTCAAAGCTATATTTATCATTATAAGAGTAAGACATTCCCACTTTGCTCAGTGAAAATAGTGCACAAGGTAAAGACCTAAGAGTCAAACTCTCGCCCCACTCCCCCAGACTAACTGGATTACCAAGCTTCGCCTGACTTCTGGCTCACAGCATCTCACCTGGGTTGGAGTCATGGGACTGAGGTACTGATTGGTCTGCCCTGAGGGGTGCCTGGAGGACTTGTGGCTGGGGCTGCCCAGAGAAGGTCACTCCAGACCTGGAGCTGCTTTCTTGGCCTGTCCAGTGGGCCATGTAAACATTATTCTCTGGGTGCCCTGACGCGCAGTGTTCTAGACTTACCATGGCTTCTCACTTCCTCACCGTCTTTCCGAGGACCCACCTCTCAGCGTTCCACGGGGCCTCTTCCTTTTAAAGGCCAACTCAGCTCTAATCTGGTCGCAGCCTGGCTGTTTTCCCACACTGTATCAAACAGTCCAGGCTCCTTGGTCTGGAATTTTCTGGCAGCCTGCTTTTCTTACCTGATGTCTCACCTATCTTCTTTGAGGTCTTTAAGCCCCAAACAATTCCCCTACTCATTGTTCCCTGAGGCTGCCCTAATTTTCCCATCTCCTGCCTTTATCTGAGTTATCCCTCCAGCTGGAAAGCCTGACCCATTTCAGCCATTCCCGCTCAAACTCAGCTTTCTCTGCTGTCCCAGCTCTGCACCTCTGCCCTTGCAATCTACCCTCAGCAGCACACATAGGTTGTGTTTGTCTAGGAGCCACCAGTGGGCCTGAATACCTCAGCTTAGTCCCTTGGGTCATCTCCCCGTTACAAACAGCCTGGCGCATAGGCGGTGCTGTGGGTGAACTGGAGGCTCACTGAGGAAAACCCGATACCAACCCTACACAGGCATTGTGATTTCTCTTTACAAGCAGGTGCGGGGACGTTTGTACTGTGCTCCTGCCCAGTTCTCAGAGCAGGGAGGCAACAATCTAACCATTCTGAGCCATTATCATTAGGCAGAACCCTCGCAGGCAATCTAATTCCCTTCAGGTCTTAACAATTGCTTCTCATCTCTCTCAAATTTTGAACAAGAAACCCGCAAGGAAGCACCTTCCTCTGGCTTCACTTATGTGGTCCTGCGAGCTGGACAGTACACTGCTGTCTGGTGGAGATGGCCTGAATGCCCTCTCCACTCACACCTCCAATGTCCTCCCTGTCCACTCCTGCCACCAGGTTGAGCTCAGAGTCACCAGAGTGCTTCCTGCCCCACCACAGCCATCTCCTTATTTTTCTGTCTCATCGGGTCAGCTGCGGGTAGGTAAGGGGAGACCCCTGCCTTCTTCTGCGGGCCTCACACTAAACCTCTGCTTGAGGCGACTTGGCTGACCTGTCAGAGAACATTTTGCTCCATTAGATCATCTGCAAAATTAAATTCCTCGAGTATTTTAGAGATTAGTTCAAATTTTCCTCTTTGGAAGTTGATGCAGAAGCTGAAATAGTCAGCAAGGTCACCTGTTGAAGTGGAGCAGGTGGGCTAGGCCTAGGGAGGCTGTAACCTCATGGAGGGCGGGCGCCAGGCCACGGCCCTCTGGGTGCTGGGACAGGGTCTGGGCACCGCCGCACTTGGGGTTGATCTAGTAATTGTTCATCATTAGTTTTTTGGTTGCATTTTACCTGGTTGGGGGGGGCAGTTCTCTGAGAATCTTGTGACAACTGGAATTAGCTTTCCACCTTTAATCTTTTAAGAGATGACTGCTTTTGAGAGATTATTACTGCAAGTGAAATACCCTTTCCAGATGGTACTGGTATTTGAAGATGGTGAGGCTTTTTACCTTTACAATAAAATGGTGAGAAAAAAACAATGAAAGCAAGACTCTGTCAATATGGAACTTACTCCAAAAGGCCAACTTTAATAACTTTCTCACTTCCTTGGTCTAAAGAAAGAGGCCACCCTGTTGCTTGGGGCCTTTAAACCAGATTGGGGTGGGGGTTCTGTAAGCTCAGTAACTTTTATAATGTATCTGTTAAAGAAACACAATCTAGGCTACTAAGAATAGTTTTACAATAGGGTGGAGTTCATACTAATATAACTGAGGAGGTCCTAAATGTACACCCAGGGGAAATATTTACGTGGTTGCTGCCAGAAGCCTGAAACTGTTTGACTTTTGACATGCAGGACGGCTCTGTTGACAACTGATGTCCATTTGCTGTGGCCACGTGAAAAGGACCTAACTCTGGTCAAACCAGTCGCACATTAAAACCCACGCACTCAGTGATGGCAGAGTCTAATTCCTGAACCCTGTACTTAAAAGCTCCTCTGGAACCACATGACTCAGTACACACAAGTGGCTACCAGCCAACATGAACAACTCCATAAATCTGCTTTTATTAAATTATCTGCTTGTCTGTGGAGGTCAAAAGTGGGCTGGATAAAAAAGTTTAGTAGGTTCATTTCATTTAGAGATCTCATAGTAAGTCTCTCAGCTCAGTGCTTGTCCCAGGCTGTGAAATAATCCCACAAAAAGCCCCTGAAATAAACTTGGCTATTTCATTCCTACAGTTAAAAGAAAGGGGTGGCCGGGGAGAAAAAAAAAAAACTTCTGAGAGTAAGACAAGTGTCATTGATGCTTTATTTACATGCGTCACCATCTCTTTTACAAACTAGATTACGGTTTTAAATGGAATACACAAGGCAATATCTACAAACATCAAGGAAAGTAAGTACTGCATGTTCATTTCATTTGGAAAGGGGAAGATTCCCAAACTGGTTTTGATCCTTAAGAAGAATGGCGGCAGAGTTAATTCATGTCAACATATGATTAGACAAAATCCAAGGTGAGAATGCAGTATGATAGTGTTCGCTTCGAAAGAAAGGATGAGGTGCTTCAAACCAAAGGGTGAACTGCTGGGTTCTTAGGTGTTTGAATATGGCCATGCACCATATTTAATTCTAGTTTGTATGGGTGTGAGCAAGAAACTCAAACAGGTAATACGGTTTCACAGATACTGTATATAGATTTTCTTTTCCATTCATGCAACTTTTTTTCTTAAAAAAAAGTTAAACATTTGAAGCCAAAATGCACAATACAATTTTTTTAGTACTCACTAATTTTTCTGGTCCTCTTTCACATCTGTTTACATTTCCCATGTATATAATGTGCTAGGACAAGTATACGAGAGAAGACTGATTGCCAGGCAATGAGATACTTTTAAAAATAAGTGACAAGACAACAGTTTCTTCAAAGCAGCTGCACAAGTACTTCTGGAGTGGTAGAGGCCTCATAATCATTCTTCAAAGGAAAATACATACAAATAAAAATACATACAAGAGGAAAATTTCCATTCAACCTGCATAAAACGTTACCTACTTAAGATAAAGATCAGATAGGGCACTCTCTTTAGCTGCTTGGGCTTCTTCTTTCAGATCTTGTTTGACAGGCATGATTCTCCAAGAACTTATCTCCTCTCATGCCCTACACCTCCACCAGGCTCCAGGTGGGGCTGGGCTTTTTTGTACCTCTTTAGTAGTGATTGCATTTCTACAAAAAGTTTCGCTTCTCTTAAGAAAATATTATGCTGAATTATACGCTGTTATCCAAATACATAAAGAAAAAGAAAAATCAATCAAGTTCAGAGCTGTCAAGGGTTTTCCTTTTGCTTTGGGGGAGAGAAGGTAACAATTAACCTCCACCGCCTCCACCCCCCGCCAGCCCTTGGCACCAGTAAGTGGGTTAGAGTACTTTTATTAAAAAAAAAAAAACTACTTTACTCATGATGGACTTTTCCAAGTCATTCAAATGTCCCTTATTCTTTAAGTGGATTATACATTCATTACATAGAGGCAAAGTCTGTCCCTATAATCCTGAAACTGCACAAGTCTGGAAGCCACCCGAAGTCACACCCTGAGATGGGGCACACCTGTCCTGAGTAGTGAGCCATGGTGTCCTCTCTCAGGGTGAGGAAGTAACACACACTATGCTAAAAACACCAAAAACAAAGCGCACCTTGCATGTGCGAGTCCGACTTCTGAAAAAAGTTTTCAAATGTACTTCAGCAGTCATTGTGTTGCACAGGATGCAATTAAAAAGAGACCAGATGCGTTCACAGTTAATGGAGCGCACTGAACCCGGGGGCCAGTCCTCGCATCAGCACAGCGAAGGCTTTTCTAGCTTTGGTAGATATCAGGCTCTGTGGCCTGAAGAGAATCACGGCGCCTCGGAGTGCAAGTCACATTTTCCACCCTAGGTCTCTGCTTCCTAACCTCCATGGCAAAGCAGGCAGCTCCCTGGGGCAGTTTGCCAAGAGGTGTGGGCAGCTCCCAAGGTTCTCATCAGGACACAAACAGTACTGTCCGTGGGCCAGGGCTGCTAAGTAATCCACTGAGATGCTCCAGATCAGAACTTTACTAGGGACACAAGACATTCAGGGGGCAACCTAGCAGCTACCAAGTGACGTATCTAGAAAACAGGGTGCCACGTAAGGAGCACAGGTCTCAGGCTGCACTTCTGGCCAGTCGGAGGCCCTTGAACCTGGCTTGTCTAAGGGAGGCAGGCAGCTGAGGGTGGGGCTGTGGGGATGCCAGACAGGGCCTGCTATTTGATTCCTGCCCAGCCTTCTCCTAGGCCTGGTGGGTCTTTCTGTGGGATGCTGTGCTTGGTGTGGCCCTGGGCTCAGCTCTCTAGAACACTGTGTATGAAGATGCTATTTGAATTACTCAAAAAAGAAAAAAAAAACCAGAGCACCCCCTTCCATTTCTCAGTCTATTCTGCGGCCACCTTGTCCTCATACCCCTCGTCTCTCTTTCAGCTGCTTTAGATTAAATTATGATTCTACCACATTTTTGTATGACATTGTGCCTGAAACCCAACAAACACTGGAAAAGAAGAAAATAAAGGGGATGTCACGTTTCTGAAAGGAAGTCAACGTTTTAAAGCTGGAACACATTGGAAGGCTGTCTTTCTTGCTCCCAGAGCAGCTCTGGGCAGAGTCTGTAAAACTGCATAGAAAAGTAGCTAGTTTGTGAGTTAGTTTGTTTCTTTGAACTCAGGAGGGAACTCTCAGGGCCTGTACATTGGAAGCACTTGGGATTCTCCCTGTCTCTCTTTCCACCCCCGGCTTCCTGGTCCCCCAAGCTGTTGTCACTGCCTCCGGGATGCGTCTCCACCCAGGCAGCGTCACTCAGGCAGCCGGAGAGGTAGCCCTCTTGCTCCTTTTGGACAGTCCTTGAATATACCAGACTAGTGAAGAATCAAGGAGGTGGCCAGCATTATTACAGAGGAATATAGTAAGGAAGTCTGGCTCACTGTCAAGCAGACCACGTGAATACATAGTTTAAAAAAAATCATACATACTTTTAAAATGAAGATTATAAACTTGTAGCAGTTTAGAAAAGGTGATATGCTATAGGTCTACAATAACCACAATTGCACAACAATTTACAGATTCAGTAAAAGGCAGGGTGTAATCAACAGGGCCATCGCTCAAATGGGACGACCCAAGCGAGGCAGGAGAGATGTCTGACAATACTAAATGGAACTCTCACTACGCTGGGAGCTGCGATTGCCTCCAGTATCACCCCCAAAGGAGTTCTACAACAAAGGCGCACGGGGGCCCCTGGCGGCCGGTGGGGGCACAGGGGATCAGGTGGCACCTCTGTGTTGGTGTCCACTGCCACGGTGCAAGCATCAGCAGGGTCAAGCAGGGAAGTCTGTGCTGAGACACCAGACTGTGTTCCTAATACCCATGCACAAGGTTCCATTTAAGTACTGTACATGATAAAATATACATTTATATGCCTAATGCTTTTTTATGCAAAGAAAAGTCTTCATATATAATTTTGGAGACATTTATATGCTGTGCTAATGAGAGCGGCATGACACCAGCTTTGTATGTACCAAAGGTGTTCCCCACTATTCTGTCTACCAGAGAGGGTAACAAATATAATCACACTTCCCAAGTTAAACAGAAAGCACCTATACAGCACCATAACTTTTTGAAAACAAAACAAAATGAAATCCACAGAAGCAGAAAGTTAAAAAAAAAAAAAAAAAAGGAAAAATAAAAGGTTAAACTGCCTTATCTTGTACTTCCACGGTGTCACCTGTACAAATATAACCTAGGCTTATACAAAATAGCAGTTTGTATGCTATTGCCTTTCACTCATGTACTTCTAGAAGATCGGATGATACACAGCAAGGCTGAAAACAATCAAGGATGTGTATTTCGAAAACAGTGAAGTCAGACTGCCTCAGCATCGCCTGGGTTTGTCCTTTCCACACGTCTCACTGCAAGCTTAACACTCACTTCTAAGTTCTTCTGTAAAGCAAAACAGGACACTTTTTTTTTTCTTTTCTCCTTAAAAATAAATCCTTCAGTGGGATTTGGCAATTGAGTGGATAGCTGAGCTGATTTCTTTCCTGAAAAGATCCTAGTTTCTACCCAACAGGCCAATGCTGTCCACCACCTGAGCTGAGGACACCGCAGAGGACCACAGCTCTGCTGACCCAGCCACTGCAGCACAGGCACTGAGGGGCTCACCCTCGCCCCGCCCTGACTCAGGCCTGGAGACACACTGACCGGGCCGGACGCCGTGCTTCTCTCGTGTCACCTGTGTGTGGTTCGGTGCTGGACGGGTGCGCACTGCAAACAACTGTGCCATTGTTCAGTTTTTAGAAAAGGATAATTTTCTACCAAACAAAAGAAAGAAAATCCCTCTATAGTTTATGTAATGTGTTAGTTATGGAGTCCTGTGGGCTCAAAAGTTTGTGGTACCCACAGCTAGAATGGTAACTGATACAACATTTTCCTTGCTTTTAAATTTGCCAGAAGGACGGTTAACATTTTAACAGAAAAATACTGCAAGTTAATGCATGTGAAAAACTCAGAAGTTCAAAGAAAACAAACAGAAAAACAACATTTAAACATCCTACAAACCATCGATATATTAAAACACCACAGAATCGGCAATGGGGGTGCCCGTGTGCTCTAAATCAGAGTGGGTGGTGCTGTCCTCCGTGGCAGATGGCTCACCACCCCAGACAAGGAAGATTTTGCATACTTTATAAAGTTCTGTTCCAAGGGTAAGCGCTTCACCCAGGGCAAGGGGCCATTAACAGTCTCTGCTGGGTTAGGAACATGGCGCGGGATTCACAAGGTGTTAAGCTGTAAACGGTATCACTGTCCACTTGCTGAGAGCAGATTTGGCAAAGGGATTTCTCTGTAGGTCTTGTGTCAGTTTGAGGGTCTAAAGAAGGAAAAAAGAAAACAAGAGATATTTAAGGGTTTTGAAAAGCAAAAGGGCACCTGAGAGGCATGTGCCTTGGCCTCTTGTTCCTCACCCCACCATGCAGCCCAAGGAACCTGGAGTAAAGGTGTCCACTATGCATTTCAAGGCCTCCAAATCTAAGGACAAAGCACAAGTATTACTTACCTTATTTCTTACTGTATCATTATTACAGAATGCCCTAGTGGTTGAAAAGCCCAAAGAAATGAGATCATTCACTTTAGGAACTCAACAAAGAAAGGCATGCTGGGGTGTTTTAGTGAGTCCTGTTAAGATAGGGACCTGGTGAACACACAGGGTGTGCTAGGACACAGGACTTTATCCGAAAAACAACTTTTCTTCTTTGGTTTTCCCGCACTGGACAGGCAGAGTGACTGAAGTCGCCTGACCCTCTTTCTGTTAGTATCCAGATATGAGGGGACAGGACATGGCCCTTTTCCACAGAGGCTTAGTGAGTCTGCACTGCAGGGTGTGCGCCATCTTGACTTCCCTACCATAAGAGAAGCAAGACACCTCTAAGTGGGCTATTTTTACATTAAAAATCTTCAGAGAAAAAAATTACATAACATACTCAGAGCCAACTCTCCTAAAACATCTTGTTAACAACTAACAACATTTACGTTGTCTTCCTCGGTCTTCAACAGAAAGGCACAGCAGATGGCTTCCCAGAGCACTGCATTTAGACCAGTCTTTTCAGATTTCCTGTGGCCACTGAACCCAGGAAAGTTAAGAGGATTAACAAAAAAAGTATACTCAAAGAGATGTAGCTAAAGGAACTGATGAGACAGGCTGTAAGATCTTTTGTTTACAGTATCAGCTGTCAAGATGGTAAAAAAAATGGCTCTAGGCCAAGACAAGGGTAGAAAAATGGCAGGAAAGCACCAAGAACTCAAAATTTTCTCACCAAAGGGGCAAAAAAAAAAACCCTTCCCATTAGTTTTGTTGTGTTTCGTTTCCCTGAATGGATTTTTTGGGGTACTCTTTGCTTTATAACTTGACTAGATAATATTATCTTGGACCAGAAAATAATGGCTTATTAATTTCAGAGGGCTAAAAAGCTCAAACAAATCCCAGATCTGTCTGGGAGGAATGTGGCCTGCTAGAGCTGGTGCTCTTGTAAGTACTTCACCTGGGCCCTGCAGCGTTACTGCACAGGGGCTCCCAGACACAGTACATGAAGGGAATTCTTTTTTCCTTCACAATAACACTTTATACATCACAATCTAACATCACTATGCAATTAGTCATCAGGGGATTTTGGTCCCCAAGTCCCAGTCCTGACTTTTGGTAAGTATCGAGGGAGAAGCAGGAAGGTATTACCTAATCCAGACCCCCTCCCTGGTTCCCTTTGGTGTTAATTATTCTGCCACAGAAACCAGTGTAGAGTGAGAAGGTGACACACCTCATTCCCCCAAGTACAGCTGCAGAGCACGCAGTTTCCTCTGCACATTTGGAGCCTGCACATTTTCAGTCCAGTACAGACACAGCAGACACATTGGCCTGCCTGCCACCACCTCTGCTTCACTCCCAGGGGGACAGCAACCCATTATGAGCCACGTAACTGTGGCTGGTCCAGCACGGCAGGGACGGAGATGGAGGGCACTGAGGCGTGCCGACATGGCATCACTTCAGGCAGGACAGACATCGGCCCCAGACCCTGGGTGGGAGGCCCACCTGGGGCAGCCTAACAGCACTGACAACCCCAAGCCAGACACACATATTCCTCAACGAAAGGCCCAGAATCACCTGGGAGCGTCATCACCGCAGAGACTCACTAACATCATGCTCTCCCTTTACTGTAGGATGAAACAGGGCCACCTGTGATGCCACATCCTGAAGCGTCCGCCAAGGTCTCAGGCAATGACCTCCTAGGGAGGCCTGCACAGGAAGCCACCTGTGTCCATGAGAGAAGCCAGGGGAGACAGCTCTCGGTACAGAGGCAGTTCCTACACAAGGCACATTTAATAGAGGAACTCTCATACCTCACAACTGAAAGGCATGTGTGTTTGTGTGAGTGTGAGTGTGTGTGTGTGTGTGTGTGTGTGTGTGTGTGTTTTAGAAGGAAAACAAATGTAAAATACTATGAAAACATGGAAAAAAACCAGATACATGTTGAATATAATACAAGCTTACTTGTAAGAGCACCAGGACCATCACTCCCAGTAACGACCAAGAAAATGAAAACAATTCTATAGAACGCAGCAACTCATCTGCTTCAGCCTTCTGAAGGTTCTTGCGCAGTTCACAGTCTGCACATTTATCTGACTCAGTCAGAGACTAAGAGAGTGGCGCATGTGTTCAGTGATGAAACCAGTTATGGAGCTGGAAATGAGCTGATACTTAGCTTGGGTATGAGAAGGGTTTTTAAGGAAGCTCATGTCACTCTCACATGGATTCAAGTATGACTCTAGCTAACTATGAAGCTTGTGTGTGTGATACCTTTCTAGCCTAAAAATTAAATAATTAAGCAAAAATCTTTGGAAAGAAAAGCAGACAGCTAACAGAATGTGACTTTCATTAAAATGTTCCCTTCCCCTCTCCCTGCTCTATAAGTAAGTTTGAAAGCAGGCTGTTGATGGAAGGAAAATGAAAATGGAGAGACCAAATGAATGACAAGACCCACTCTAAAAATATCCATGGATGCTGTCATCTGGACGCTGGTGAGAGTCAGTCCCTCTGTAACACTGGCATCTGCAGGGAAGACAAGCTTCTGCCTAATTAGCACCATTAAGTCACATGACATTCTAAGGAAGGGAAAACGCCTCCAAAACCACTCCAAACATAACCCCAACCGACTTTGAAATGGAGCGTAACTGTCCCCCTTGCCCTCCCCCCACAACTTAAGTCCACTGTGAAAAATGTGCATTTGTCAGCTGGTTTTTATCTCAGCAGAGAAGGAACAGGACCCCATGACTAAACACGACGTGGAAGGAAGCAAGAGATACTAGCATGAAACCCTCCCATCCACATGTCCACACAGGTTATCAGTCCTATTCCAAGTTTGACTTACATGTGTTTGAAGGAAAGTCTGCCTCCAAAATCAAAATTAAAGTGAAATGCCATTTTTTTTACTCTAAAAATAAGGACAATTTTTAGCAAAACTTGCAACTCCCAGACCTAGCTGGGGACTAAACATGCAGCATTCAGGACAGAGAGGAGCAGATCCCTCAGTCTGAGAGCACAGCCTCCTGTGGGGCCCAGAGGCCAGGCGTGTTTTGGAGCCTGCATTTTCAGTCCAGTACAGACACAGCAGACACATTGGCCGGCCCGCCACCACCTCTGCTTCACTCCCAGGGGGACCAAGGGGGCAGCAACCCATTACGAGCCATAATCATCCGCCACCATCCTTGAGAGTGGGTGTCGCCTTGAAAAACCATTTTTTGCAGGTGTTTGGCTAGGCAGCCACATTTTAGTTTGAAACCCCAACTTGGTAGCAGCTCCCATGGAGTGTACTCCACAGCAGGCAGCTGCACGGCTCCAGGGAACAGCTAACACTCCAGCCTGGTCATCTTCCAGCAGCTTTTAGGCTGGAACAGGTGATAAAGAGGAGTCAGGGGCGTTCATGAAAACCAGCTGGGTGGTCAGGGTGCTAGGGGCCTGGCTGATACGAATCTACCCCCAGCCTGCAAGAGGGGAGAACCTAGGACCTGCAGCTCTACAAAAATTCATTCTGGTAAATGCTGTCAACTTGCCGTTTGAGGCACTAAATAGTTTATGAGAGGAACAGAACAGGTAGGGATGTTTCCACCAGCCTGAAGGCCAGGTTTGTATTCAGTTGAGAAACCTCTGCAAAGGCAAGTGAAATTTCCAGGAAACCCGGCTGCCTGGCTCTGGTACTTTCTAACAGGCAAGTAAGTAAACACTTAATGTAGAAGGTGAGGACGTAATAGGGATGCCACAACAAGAGGCTTTTAGCGCAAAGGCGACGCTCGGAATGAAATGAAGGCCATCAGTTAGACCACACTACTTAAAAGAATTCTTTTTAGAAGCTTAGCCTGGGTAAGAAGCACAGCCTGACCTGGGCCTTTTCAGGGCAGCAGAGAAAGCCTGCCTGGGAGGCCGGTGAGAGGCCCCTGCAGAGCCTCTGTCTCCGGTGCACTTCAGGGCCTGGGCCTAGCGTGCACCGCCCTTCCAGCTCCCAGCGTTGGTGCTGCGCTGACAAAACAGAGGAACAGGAAGAGACCCTCACAGCCCTTCACAGCCCAGGCACAGGGAGCTCTGCAGAGAGGTGCTGGCTTTTCTGCTGCTTAAATTCTAGGGATCACAGATGGCTACAGTAAGTCTAGTATGAATGGTCTTTGCACAGGGGGCAAGAATTACATCAACCAACATTCCTCATGGACTCAGAGAAACTGACATGGCGGAAATACAATACATGTGGATTTGCTACTGACAGTAAAGTTGCAGAGATCCCACATTTTCTTAAGATTGTCAAGTGTTTTTCAAACTACATAGAATATACAAAGTTTGGGATTATATAGTGTCTTAAAGAACCATTTTTAAGGCAAAAAGCCTATGGGCCACTTAGATGCTCTCTAGTTAATTATACTTAATTATAATATAAAACCAACTCTGCCACTAAGGTATAACATGTTCCACATTTTACACCCAGTACTACTGAGAACAAACCCTCTGCGCACCGGGTGGACTGGGCTCAGTGACCCTCTGCCTAGACTGCTCTTCTCCCCACCCAGCTGACTCATCCCAGCCAGAAAGTTCCTCCAGCCCCACCCATCGAGGCTGCCCTGGGCTGAACTCTTGTATCTCTCACCCCGCACTTAGTCATTCTGTGCCCACAACGGCTACTTCCTCATCAACTTCTGACTCCCAATATGTTAAACTCCTTGAAAGCAGAGCAAAATCGTCAAATTGACTCACTTATGGGACACTGGCTATTTCAAGAGTTCTGTCTTAGGGATGGTATTTGCTTCAAGCAGCAGGGATTCCAGTGAGGGTAACAAAATATTCTTGATAGTCCAAGTAGCCTGGAAAGTGCCACGTATAAAACAGGTGCACACTAAGCATCAGCTGAGTGAGTGAGGCCTCCTCCGGCAGAGGCTGCCACACCTTCGCATTGGTACTGTTTTATGACCTATGCTCATGCCAAGGGTGCCCATGGGACAAGATCTAGGATTCGAGATGCTGTTTTGGAGGAAAAGATGGTTTCTAATCAAGTTTCTAAAATTCCATTTTGTGTAAGATGGAATCAATACAATACTCAACCACTTCTCTAATGAAGAATTCTCCTTTCACCTTTTCTGCACATTCCAGCACATGCACTATTTCATCACTCACCCCCAAGTTAACTGTCCTTACTGTAAGTCTCAGGTTGTTGCTATTAAAGTGACAAAAGAGAAGTGCGGTCCAGGAAGAAATCTTTAGCATTATAGCCATGACCTGAATATCACACTGTTTACCTTTGGGTATGACACAGTCCTGAACTTACCAGGGTGTGGGGGGTTGTGGTGGAGGGTGAACAATGGGAGTGTGCAGACTGGGATGCCCTAGATCTGCCAGAGTGGGTGGAAGTATAGGTGCAACCACCAGTCCATCAAGTCCAGCTACTAAGTACAGGGCAATGGGGGTCCTCTTCTCCTCCTTTAGATACACAGGTTTATTTTTCCAAGGACTGAAAACACAAAGTCAGCCCTTAGGGCTCCATAAATAGTTCAAACCATTCATCCATCCATAATTAACCAGGACGTGCAGCTGATCGATGGTAACCATTACAATGGGGCAACAGAAGTAGGAAATCAAGAGGACTCCACAAGGAGCAACTCAGGGCTTCAGAACCAAGAGAAGGTGACCATCCGGGGTCAGCAGTTGGGTCAGGTGAGCAGATTCCAGGAGTGAGCTGCACTGATGCAGCCCAGGTAGCCATCTGGCTGCTACCTGTTCATGCCCTGCAGGGGTGAGCACCACGGTTCCCACCAGTCTGACCCAGCCCAGCCCAGAGCAGCCTGAACAGAAGCAGATGGGGGTTTGCAGGGCAAGCTCTGGCTTGTGGGACCCAGCCAACGGGCAGCAGAAGGCCCACCTTCAACCACACCAACAGACAGTTTCCCGAGTATTTACAACCATGTTGGGCTGAGTGGATTTCCTGATCATTTTTGAGCATACAAATGACCAGAGGGTATGCCAATGAATTACAGTGACATGTATACAAATGGAGGCCAAGTGGAAATTAATTTAGAATTTTGGCATCTGACTCTTAGCCTTGTCTTCCTGGCCACTAATTTCCCCTGAGGATTCAAACCAAACACATAAACATGAATACTAAAAAAAAAAAAAAAAAAATCATACAGCCCAGACTTCTTTCATCAGAGCGAAAGGAGGACAGGGAAAGGGAAGGCAGGAGAGGATCCACCAACATGCAAAGCGTCAATGAAACCAAGACAGTCAATTACAAGTTCATCCTTCAAAAGCCCTGGTGGTGTGCTCTGAAACTTCATGATTACATGGTTCTCACCTTTAATAAATGAATGTCATGAACTTTTCTTTTAAGCCAAAAGGAGGTTACTTAAGAAATAGAAAATGGACCTCCATTGCTGGCAGAGACAAAAGCAGAGCCAGTACCTGCCTGCAGGCCGGGCCACTTAGCCTTCACCGACGGGGCTCTTCAGTCCCATTTGGCCACTGCTTTCTATGAAGAAGCACCTGCAGGACAGCAGCCTCTTCTCTTGGGGTTCTCACCCCCTGAGAGTTGGAAGAGATCTTACTGGTAGAGTGACTGTTTCCTGACCCCCAGATTGGGTCTTAAAAGGAAACCACCAGCTTTTGAGAGCTCCAAGGCCAGATCACTGCCAGCATCACGCCTGTATTGGGCAGTTCTCTGCTCCCAAGGAAGCCCTAGGAGGGTGAGCAGCAGCTCTTCATTTCTGAGTGCCCTGAGATGGCCTGGCAAGGGGAGAGCCAGGATTAGACACCCTGGTTCCCTCCCAACAGCAGGGTGGCCACGGCAGAGGCAGGGTGAGGCTTCTCCCTCAGGGACTTGACAGCAGCCCCTGGCGACCAACAGGCTCCCTCAGGAGAGATGAGGCTAGACTGTCAGGCTGCTGGGCAGGCCCTTAGGGATGCTAATGGGCACTTCAGTACCACACACTGCCTCCTCACTCCATCTGTGGCAGCACAAGTTCCCTGGGAAAGTGGAAAACACCCGTCTCTCTAATGGGTGCTCAGACACTGGTGGGCAGGAGTTCAAGGAACATCAACTCCAGAGCACAGGTTTCAGCCAAGAGGCCAATGCTATCCCTGTTCACTAAAGAAACCTGACTGGTTCTACTTTACTGAGAGAGCAGTCTTTGTGTCAACAGCAAAAGGCTAGGCTGGCTGCTTCCTATATTCTGTATTAATTTGGGGGACCATTCAAAGGCACAAGGAACATCTTTTTAAAAAGTGGCAAAAAGCAGCCCACATCAGAGCCAGGCCTTGTAATAGTCACACTGTAGAGGAGGTTTAAATTTTAACTCCATTTTATAGATGAGCAAAACAAGGCTCAGAAAAGTGAGTGACTTGGCTCAAAGACACATGGTCACAAAAAGGGCAGCCTCCCACTATGTATGTCACAGGTCCTCCGCCATAACACAGGGCCTTGTTCAACTCCAAGGGAGCTGCAGGAAGGCTGTCTAACTCTGCAGCCCCCTCAGCACGAGCCCCAGGGCCAGTGTTGGAGTGGGCAGCCGGCTCACATCCAGCCCCAAGGAACTGGCTCTAGAAACAAAACACAAAGAACAGCGAGGGTCCTGCTGGGGTTTTAATGGAAACAGCCATCTGGGTTCAGCCTCGACTCTGACCTATCGTGTGGTGCTCCTGAAGTGGCAGGGTCTGCGTTTTTTAAGCCCCAAACAAAGACGGGGGTGGGGGGGAATTACCAATGTGACAGGGGAATGGCGCTTGTTAGTCCAAGTCAGCACATTTGCCAGGTGGCCGCACCGCCTGGCCCTCCGCTCTGAAGGCAGGCTTTGCTTGCATGTACAGCAGTCTTTACTCCAGGACAGATGCTCACCACCACTGCCATCGGTTTCCCCACCCAGCCACGCATTCACTGAAGGGAAGATACTGTTTGATTCCTCTCTGTCCTCTGTACCCAGGGACTCAAATTTCAGCTCATGAATTCAGCTTTTCTTGAGCATTTTCACCAACAGAGTCTAGCCCATCACTAGCAGCCCACTACCCACAGGCAGAACACACACCAGAGCAGAACACTTCCTACACAACAAGGGCAAATCAGGAGGAATGCGAGAAGGAAGCCAAAGTCCTCCAGGGTTGCCGACGCCTTTCAGCAATACTCTGGAGCAGCATTTCTTACGAGAGCTCCTTAGAACACTTGTGCTATGGTTTCTTGAGGGAAAAAACATTTCTCACTATATCTAATCAGGAAACACTGTATGCCATACGCTGCCCTGAAGAGTTCACAAAGTCTATTACTTTTTAAGGCTTTAAGAAGTCCTGCTGGAAACAGACACAACTCAATATCTCTTTAACGTTTCCCAAACTTATTTGATCATAGGATCCACATTTTACTTCACATTCATGAAGAACTTGAGTATAAGCACTTTGCGAAACAGAACAACTGACCTATGGAACTTCTAAATATCTGAAGCATCACTAATTCACAAAACAAATTTTTAATGCATTTAGTTTCTGAAACTTTAAATTTCAAGACAATCTGGAGGACAGGGAAGAGCAACACTTTGACACCAAATGCACACATCAGCAAAACCAGGGGGAAGTGGGTGGTGTCTCTTTCAAGGTAAAGAATCCCCATCTAGGAATGAAATCCAACGTGTGTCTCCAGGTCAGGAAAGAAAGAGCAGCTGGCAAGCATCTTCCCACCGGTCCAAGGCTAAGGAGGCCTGCTGGTGGGTCAGCTCTTCTGTCACACACAGGAAGGGGCCTCCAGCAAGCTCCTTTCTCCCATCTCGGTGCCGAAGGGCATGCCTATGAGAAGTGGAGGCCACCTCGGGGAAGACACCACTGACAGAAAATGTTACAAGAAGCTGACTGTTCAGCACCACGAATATGCTCAAAAGAAGCACTTAACGAGAGCTTAAAGTCACAAGAATATTAAGCAGTGATATTGGTGAATTTTTTCTACATTTTGTTTCATGTAATCTGTGGCCAAAGGAGACCTCCCCCAAAGCCACTTACAAATGAACTTGCTTGAAGCGGGAGCCACAAAGGCTCTGACCCCATGATTACCAGGCTGGCCAGAGGTGAGCACAGGTGATAGAGGAAACAAGCCTGGGAAGGGCAGAGGCAGTGCCAGATGCCACTGCTTCCCAGGGAAGAATAACATACACAGGGACTGTACTAGTCTCTGCGAGGAAAACCCTTCTCATGGCCGGGCCAATTTCCTTTACAAAGATCCAGATAGCCACCCTCTCCAGGAATGACAAGACTTCAGGCTTTTTGAAAATTAAGAATGACAATCTCAACACACAGGCTTCCTCAGGCCAGCATCTGTAACCAAAGGCTATGTCACGGTTCAAATAGCAGTCTATTCTTCATGCAGTACACAACAGGTTGATATTTACTATGCACTGCCCTCCCGAAAACAGAAATATGTACTTCAAGGAAAACATGACATAGTCAATTATTACCTATATTTGGTAAAAATTAGTCCTATCCCCCAACATGAAGTTTAAAGACGTGACAGAGTCACAACAGTCAAACACTAGACAGCACAGACTTACCTCTTTGGGGAAGCAGCTACATAGAAATTCTAAGTGGCTTCCACACTTGCATACCACTATTTCTTTATAGCTCTGTATCATCACACAGCCCCTCCCTAGGGCCATTTCAGAGAAAGAATATTGGCTTCCAGTTTAAAATTTCACATACTCTATACATTTAAAACTGCAATTCTATCCTCTTTTGACACATGAGTGAACTGATATTGTGAGAGATTTATGAATGACATGGCCAGTGGCAGTAACAGGAAGAGAAGTAGGCTTCCCTTCTCCATCTGGCTTCTCTTGATGGATGTTCCCCAATTCTTATCATAAAGTAGTACAATATGTTCACAATAGGACTGCACAGGCATGACTGGTCCCCTTAGGCGCCCTGTACCACCGACGGGACTGTCTTATACTGTCCAATAAGACAGTCATACATTTACCACTGGTGGTTCAAACCAGTGGGGAAGTATGAAACACAAAACTAAATTCTATACTGCCTGCCTCCTAGGCTCCCCAAATGCCAGAATAGAGATCAGTGAAAGAGCCTGTGAATTTAGGTATCTTTAATATCAAAACCAGAGTAAGACTGATGCTATTTTCCCTGTGTGGGGAGATGTATGTCAGACTCCAGAGGATATACTGGAAACTCAGGCTTGGCTACCTCTCTGCCACCAGTATGTGTGTGCACCCCAAGCTTCTGAGCACCGAAGGAAGCTAGTACTCTGCACACCTCAGTAAATGGCACTCAAGAAAGGCGTGGCTATGTTCTTCTTCTAGAGACAGACTCACAGGTCAAAGGATTTTATACACAGTCTAAAATAAGTATGTGTGAAACTCCCAGCCCTCCAGAGAAGCATCTCACTAGGAAGATGTCAACTGGTCAGAGCTGCTCTATGAACCTGTAAGACAGTTCCCACTAGGGCCATGTTATCTTCTGTGATCATGCAGGAAGCCCACCTGAAGAAATACTAATAAAAAAGAGGCAACAATAAAAAAGAAAGTTGCTAAGACCACCTCTTGGAAAGCTGGGTTGCTTAATCCTGGAGAAGTTATGTCGGAAATTCTATCCTCAGGCCTGTTTTCCCCATTCAAGATAATCTTCGGTGAAATGAAAAGTCATGGGTTAAGTTTAAAAGTGAAAGACGAGTCTGGGGATATAGTTCAACGGCAGAGAGTTTGCCTAGCATGCACAAGGTCCAATCTCCAGTATTGGGCGGTACAAGATACTTTGGGCTACAAGTGCTCCTGGTTGCTGTGAGCAGTGATTCCTTCCAAAGCAAAATGGAAATCTTATACCCAGAAGCAGAGTCCCTCCTATCTCCTACTGCTGGCCCTGCTGGCCTCAGGATGCTGTTTTTCCTGCTCTGTGGCCAGACTGAGCTAGTTTACTTTCTGGAAAATTTGGTAACTTTTCGTTTTTAACTGAAGGTAACACCTTCTCAAAATGTTCTGAGGAAAACATGACTGAATGATCCCAAGTTCCACGAGGGACAATAATGAAATATATTATCCCAAAAGTATTAATTTCTCATTATTAAAAAACCACAGTCATCAAATAAAATTTTTAAACCTATGTATTTAAAGTTCCCTTAAAGGATTTTGTATAATGTTTCATAAATACAGACAGGTAAGAAACGTCTACTATTCAATTAAAAGGGAATTTACCATTTTACCATTGAAAAATCACAGAAAGTGATGGTACATTTTCTTCTGAACTCATTCTTTCCAGTGAACTAGGAAGTGGCTTTCTTCTAACTACCGCCAAATTAAAATGTGAGTCTGCAGAACCTACAACCGCACTTCTCTTAAAAGAAGACAAATTATTTATTTTTCCAAAAGTCAAACGCCTGCCTTCCTAAAGTCCAACCTCTCGCAGCCCAAGTTCTGGGACGGAACAAAGTGGCTTCACAGAAGCACTGTCCTCTTCAGCTTCCAGTATGTTCTTTCACCAGCTCAAGGGCTAGTAAATGACAAGAACAGATGTCTGCTAGGGGCCTGCTTTTTACCTGGCCAGCTGAGAGGCTTTGGCCTCACCAGGCTCTTGACATTCCCCTTTGTACAGCTGCCCACAGGCTCCAGTGAGCTCACCATAGGGGACCCTTGTAATTCCTTCACTAGGGCAGGGTTAAACAGAGCTGGGTGTTTATGGCTTTGAATTCCTTTTCTCATCCACACAATTTAAAGAAAGGGACAAACAGCTTGGAGAATTGACTTTAAACAAAAGAGAAAAACCAGGGAGCTGGGACACAGAACAGAACCTTAACGCGGGGGTGTGGGGTGCGGCAGAAGCCCCAGTACCCCCTTCTCAGAGTAACCGCTCCGAGGCGAGTGTGTCTATTATCTGCCACTCCGGCTCTGCCTTTTTCATGACACAGGAAAAATAAGGAGGCACTACTATGGTTTAAGCCAGTTTAAGCAGCATGGCTTTGGGGTCCAGCCATGTGACCTTGGAAAACTACGAAAGCTCTCTGGGCTCTCTGCCTGCTCCCCGGTCAATGCATTTACCTAACTTCACTCTGCGTTTCAACCTGCTGCGTTTTACATAGCACTTTCACGTACCGTCACCCACTTAATTCCTGCAATAACTCTGCAACAAGGGCCACATACAAGGGAAACTGAGGCTCAGCGACACGCTCACGAAGGCAGCTAGAAAGCAACAGATATGGGGCTGAGCCCCCAACTCCTGATTCCAATCAAATGCTTTTAACACACTACTTGCTCTTTCTGTTCACAATAGTCATCACCTTACAGATTCTGTCACCAGTCCCAACCCAGGAGACTCTTGACATCATTTCACTCACAGGCTGAGCAACAGAGAAGCACACGTGTCCCCTCATATAAAAACCTGTGTTTTCAATTCAGTTCTTTTGCTTTCTTAAGTGCTTACATCACAAGTGCTAACTATCACAGACACCTGGTATTACGCTAACTAATGAAGATGAAGAACCACACCTTGCGTGAAAGTACTCATACATACGAAAGAGTCCAGAAACACACATTCTGCAATTAAATCACAGTCACTGCAAATTGTTACTTTACTGGAAAAAAGATGAAACCGCAACACCAGGTCGACAGAGGTGGTGTTGGATCCGGGTCCTTCCATGAAAGTCCTTTGGCTTGCATCCTTCACCTTGACACATGGCCTAAACTCCTCCCACCCTTTACCTCTTACTCTCGGCCTCCATTGTGGAGGGCAACTGTGTCATACCTCAGTGAGGACGACAGATACAAAGAAGAACGTGACCTGTGAGTGTGTGTGTGCGTGTGCATGTGCTCCTGCCTGTGTGTACACTCTTTTCCCTGGTGGTAAAATCCCTGAGCTGTCAGCAGACTGGGGAGGGGTGCCTGGTACCCTATCTGGCTGCAGGTAACTCTCTGAGATGCACTGGCTGGGAGCCATGGCACCGCACTGCTGCTCCACAGCGCTCCACACGAAATTCGAAGCGAGCAAAAGAGAGGCTCCCCATCACCCCACCTTGTCATGCCATAGTGCTGGGCACTAACCTGCTTTGCCCACTTCCCCTTTCCTCAGTGATCCTTCAGCCTGGCACCCAGCTCTGAGATGAGGCCTGCTTAGCACCTGTGAAGTTCCCCACGTTCAAACCAACAACATTCTGTGTGGAGATGAGGGAGTCAAAGTTAAAATCCAACCCATCCGCCTCCATGAGTTCACTTCGGATGATGGACTCCATGTCACATTCCAAGCTCCCATTGAACATGTCCAGGTCCAAGTCGCTGGGGAACTTCTCATGGCCCATGACGGGAAGGTTTGCACTAGCTGAGTACAAGGAAGAGCCTGAGAGAGAGTCCGAGAGGGTTTGCATAGACTGGCTGACAGGAGACTGTTGCTGGTGTTTGGCTGACCCGAGGCTGCTGGAGTCACTCAAGCCCATGTTGCTGACAGAATTCGACAAGGCACGGCTGCCACCTAGAGCGCCCTGGGTTTGGTGCTGGTGGTGGAGCAAGTTCTGATTGACCAAACTCCCCTGGTTAGGCTGGGCAGCAAAGGACATCATTGGGTCACTGCGAAGCATCACATTCCGGCGGGAGTTCTGGGCAGACACAGCGGTACTAGCCTGGGACATCAAAGGGTCTGACTGGGTCATCATGACATCACTGTGGCTGAGCGAGTCAGAAGTGAGCAGATCTTGGAGTGTCTGGTTGCCATAGTGCGACATGGAAGAGAAGGTGGCTGGCTTGTTCTCTTGGATGGTCTGCATGGGAGACTGGCGCAAGGAGTTCAGGGATGAGGGCCCAAACACTGTGCTATTAAAGGAGCTGGTTGGAGAGCCTAGGCCAGACCCTTTTGTGGTGTATGGGAAGCTAGAGCTGCGTTGCATGAGCCCACCGGTGGGTGAGGCCTGGGATGACTGGAGCGTGATGTTATCCAGCAGGTCATCCATGAGGTTGTCAGCCAGCCCATCATTCAGATTCATGGTGCCTGCCATGTCAGTCAGCCGCGGCAGCTCCACGGTGCATGGCTTGCTCACCGAGGGTGACAAGCTGGCTGAGCTGCTGTACAGCATAGGGGACAGTGGAGCGTCATCATCTTGGACGTCATCCAGCTCTGTGCTCGCCAGGATAGGTGACAGGCGGCCGCTCACTGTGCTGGCATTGGAATTGGTACGTGAACGGAAGTCTGTCCATGCATCCAGCTCATCACTGCTGCGTGAGGTGGGGCTGCCAGGCCACTTAGCAAGCTGGGAAGGGCTGTCATCTGCCGACTCCGGGGCAGTCTGCAAAGCTGCCTTCTTCTTGGCTGCTCGGCCACGGCTCTTGGTGTACTTGTTGCTGTTGTCCATGGAAACGGCCCTCCGCCTGGGAGCCTTACCACTCTTGCCCCCGTCGGGGTTAATGATCCACCATGAGCTCTTGCCAGTGCCCTCGTTCTGGACCCGCATGAACCGACTGTGCAGAGACAGGTTATGCCGGATAGAGTTCTGCAGAAAGAGAAGCGAAATTTCACCATGCGAGCCAGAATGGCCCTAAATCCCCCTCCCTAATTTCCGAGGCAAAACATAATTAAAAAATAAACGTTAGGCGCAGCCCTGCTTGATTTAGAATAAAATGACAACGTTATTTTTTTTGCTTTTTTTTTTTTGAGACAGGGTCTTGCTGTGCAGCTCAGGCTGTCCTTCAGTTCACTTTGTAGCCCAGGCTGGTCTTGAACTCATAATGATCCTCCTGCCTCAGCTGCCTGAGTGCTGGGATAACAGGCGTGCACTACCATGCCTGGCTGACACACGTTATAAAAGAAGGTGTTATGTCTATGAGGTAGGGAGGTGGCTTCATATCCAGGAGATATTATGAACACAGAAGCCCAATAACATTGTTTTTTTCCCAAATTCCTGTTTTATTGTCCTTTTCACAATTATACTCCCTACTTTACATTTCATATTTGTAGTTTACTACCCACTAGTCCTCCCCACCCCCACACTTTGCAACCAATAGCCGAGTCTCTGAGGGTAGTTCATCACCTGGGATCCTTCCTCCAACATCTATCTCTTCTTAAGCATTCGGTGAAGACAGAAATAATATAACTTTTATCTATTCTTTCTGTTACTCCATTGTGACCCAATTTCACACATTATATAATGTCTGGCAGACACAAGAATGGTAGAACATGATTTCCTAGGTTGATAAAAGAAGTAGGCAAGTCTCCTATGTAGGAGAATTCAAATAATTTATACAGATACTCTTCCCTTAACACAGAGAAGGTGAGCTTCAGAAGACGGAGAGGGGGAGGAAAAGTATGCTAACACTGTCTCAAGCAGGTGACCACGGTCTGTATCAATAGGTACCAGTCACGCCGACAGTATGCGCTCCTGGCACAACATGGCGAAAATGGCATCTTCTTCTGCAGTTTTCCTCCTCAAACCATAATCCCAGTCAAATCATGAGAAAAACATCACACAAATCCCACTTAAGCGACATCTACAAAATGCCTTCTCGGTTTTCCTCAAAACTGACATAGCCACAAAGAACCCCAAAGACACGACAGCTAAAAGAATATTAGAATGTTAAACGAGGACAGTGTGACTAACACAAGGACTTCAGCTCACAATAATGTACCATCACTGGCTTTGTGACGTGTACCATGCTGTATGATGTTAGCAACAGGGGACACTTGATGCTGAGAATATGGAAACTCCGTATTGTCTTTGTAACTTTTCTGTATTATCTAAAAATATTCTAAAAATAAATTATTTTTTAAAAGTAGGGCAGATCACTTCAAAACCCTAATGACTTTGGTACCCACCTTGCAAGAATTTTCCTCCTAGCTTAGTGGATACGCCCAGTCAACAGGGATGACCCAGATGCAACCCTATCTGTCAATGACTTACCACATGACCCTGAACAAATAATCTAATCTGTCTGCAACAGCTGTAGTTTCCCATCTTCGTTATGGTTTTAATAATATCCCAGTGCCCTCCCTGCTAGGGATGACATAACCATGCCAGACAATAATATACCCTGAAACTAGTCACGCTATGAAGTCAGGGTGTTCATGCTGTTCTTATAAAGTGCAGAGTGCGTGGTAAAGACAATTCATAGCCTGGGGCAGGCTCGTTCTCATTTGTAAAATGCCTCATGCACAGTACAAAAGAGAAGTGGACGGATTCTCCACATCTGGAACAGTACCTGCAGGCCAGATAGGTTTTCATTTGGAAGTTAAAAATAAAAGATACTGCCTGATGCTGTATATTAAATATGAACAGTTCTAAAAGTTACCATTTTTAAAAAAAAATTGGGAATCATCAACTAAATTTATGTAAAAGGTACAAATACATGTGTTCTACCAGAATGTTTTTTTAAAACATAGAAAATCAGCAGGATTTTTACCATAAGTAAATAACCCAAAACACTGAATCTCTCCTGTGTATGTTTCTGTGCAAGAAGGGATGGCAGTTCAGGCTGGGCAGTGAACATTAGGAATCACAGATCGTAAGTTGGCATCTCTACAACTATAGCACCATCAAAACACATTTGAGAGAAGCCAAACAGGCAACAAGCTGAGTATTTGATGGGACAAATGTTGCCCAGGAGACTGTATATCCTGGTTTCCTTTTATGGTTTTTAAAAAGAATAATGGCTTCTCTACTAACGGTTCAGAAATAATTGTATTCTTTAAAAAGTAAAACTTTTTGGGTGTTTTTTTTTGGCTTTTTGAGATGGCGTCTCGCTGTGCAGTGCAGGGTGGCACTGAACTCACTTTATAGTCCGGGCTGGTCTCCAATTCTCAATGATCCTCCTGCCTCAGCCTACCAAGTGCTGGGATTACAGGCATGCACCACCACACTCAGCTTAAAAAGTAAAACATTTTATGAAACAGGTATATGAAGTACACCCTGGTATGCATGCTGCATGGTTCAGGAAGCAGTCAGTGCAAGGTAGTCCCATTACTGAGTACTCAGACAACCTGACGTATTCAATAAAAATACAAAAACACAAGCTTTGGGAGTTCCTGAGGCTATGGAGGCATATGGACACCTCCCTGCTTCTTCCCACCTGGACAGCCCCCTTTGCTCTATATGGAGCAATCTTTAAAAGCATCTAGGAGCAATATTTTTAAATGTATTTTACTTTCACAGCCCCAAGGCTACTGAGAAAAAGAACAAAACATTGTATAGAACTTCAAACGCCCCATGTGGATTTTCTGATGCTGTCTCTTACTATGGCACTAACCTCCAACAACATATGTGTATAATTTTATGTAATTACAAGTTCTAACTGGTTAAATCTGGAGACAGATAATAAGCTTTTCTAAGGGCACGTGGTGAAGGGGCTGGAACACCCACACTGAGGGTCAGAACCACAGAGTGTCAGGAGAGGGAAGGGTGGAGAAGATCACGCCCCCCCCCCCCCAGGTCCTGCGTGCAGGGGTGAAGAACCGAGGACAGGCTAGATTACAGTACGCTTGGTCGGAGCCACAGGATTTAGAGTTACTGCACCTACCTGTAGAATTAGTGTATCAGTGCTCTAATTTTACATATAAAGACTCAGGCTAAGTTAGTGAACAACTGAACACAAAGTCCTGTAGCTTTAACACCTGAAGAACCAAAACTGAAATTAGGGTTTTCAACTCTAATCCAAAGCTTTTTCTATTACCCTTCATAGTTCCATCACCAAATTATCTAGAAGTCACTACTGAATCTATTTGTGCTAACAATTCAAAGAAGCATCAAAGAAACTAATTTAAGAAAGGACACAAAAGCATAATCTTACTATCATAATTTTGTGACATAGTTTGTGCTAATTAGTTGATGGGCTCTTCCTAAAACATTTAAAGATTTTAAAGTGTTAAAGATTTTCTTTTGCAAAAGAAACTGTCTCTCAGAAAAGTAAACCTGAAAACATAAGCCTGCTCTGCAGCACACGTTCTCCCTTCTTGAGGAAGGTTCCCACACAAACTGATACCAAGCCACCCTCAGCTTCCAAAGCAAAGCCGACCTTATTACATGGGTGGTGAGTCTCAGGGTCTAATCTTTGACTTGTTTTAGAAGTTTATTGGTGGGAGAATACATGCCCTGAGGCTTACTCTCTACAGAATACTCAGACAGGTCTTTCCAGTTACATTACTAAGACAACACAAACCAAACCAGAGCTACCACCACCCTCACAGTCCCCCCTTAGCAGTCTCCCACAAACACAAGTTGACCAGGCTTCCCTTTAGAAAATGCATAACCTGAAAGTGGGGCAGAGACAAAGGCCAATCGGTGGGGCTCACCTGTCCATTTCTGGTTTAAATGCCCCAACCATGCCAAGGTCAGACAGATGCCAGAAATGTATTTTAATATGTCCCTCAGAGTCAGGATGCTAATGACTAGCTTCTCTACCTAAGTTTTGGTGAAGCCGGAAATGTAAACAAATAAACGCCAAGTAAAATATCAGTACTGGAATGTTTCCCCACACCTTGATAACAAAAATTACTGACAATATGAACTCTCTAAGAGTTTGAGGAGATCAGGCACATTCTGGGTGGTATAGCCACAGACTTCCATAAGATTTTGAATGATCCTTCCCCTCCCTCAACCCCAGGACAACTACCATTAAAATATTTCTTAGTTTTCTACTAATTCATATGGTCATCCTATTAAACAATCTAAATTTCTAAGATTTTTACATTACTTTGGAGAGTGGAAGCTGAAGGTAACGAAAGAATGGTCTGACAGAATGAGAGTAATTTTTCTAATCATATCTAAATACACCTTGTGAAATATCCAGGCCAGTGTTGACTGGCCAGAGCACCACTGATGTGCCTTCCTTCGGGCTACAGTGATCAGTTACATATTAACCACTAGGGTGCCTTCTGCTACAGTAAGGCCACTGTCTCATCATGATTATCTACTAAGGAGTCAAGAAGCTACTGAAACACCAAACTGTGAGAGCAGTTCTGGCTAAATACCCTACTTACAAAATCAAGAGCCCAGTGAATTACAAGAAACTGGTGACACCGGTTTTCCTCCAATTGGGAACCAAGGATTTTTAAATCCCTTTAAACAACTCTAGCACAATGGGTCTGAAGAGAGATCTTCTCTTTTACAAAATGACTTACACTGAAGCAGCCCTGCATCCAGCCACAACACCATCACGCATAGTTACTTAGTAACAGGACTGGCAACCTGTGTCTTGCACCACAGAAGCTGCAGTCACTAGCACGGCCCTTCAAGGGAGCGTGTGGGGAGGGGCGTGAAGGCCCCAGCACGAAGGGATTCACACTGCAGTCATGCTGACTGCTCTGTGTGGCCCACTGCCTAGATTCCTCTGCTCCGCCCACCTTGGAGGAATCAGCATAGACAACTGCACTTATCAGAATCTGGTAATTTCTTTTTAAATATAATGAATGCAGTTTTCTTTTATAGCAAGATACATTTATTGCTGATGCTAAAGTGTCCATATGAAGACAAATGGCCCTGAGACAGATTAGGGGTGAAGACAAGATTCCTGAAATGCAAGCGTGTAATTTGGCAGTAATTCACAAAGCGGTAACACAACATGCAACTTAAGGCAGCCCAGGGCGTGGGGGTGGGGCAGGTGCTGAAGACTCCAGGCTTTGATGCGCATGTGCTGGAAGCCGGGCTGTGGCATTTGCCTGCCATCTTAACTGAAGTTGCCCCTTTGGAAAAGTGAAGTTGAAACGCTCCCTGTCCACCACCAGAACCTTTGGAAAGATAAAGGAAGCTCCGCATGCACACACTACTCAGTAGACTGTCAAGCACAGAGGAGCCCTTGACAACTGTTAGACCCCATACACGGTAGCAGGGACATTACAAATGGTAACTTACTGTTTTCCAAGCATCATACGCTTTAAGCCAAAAGGCAGAGTAGCTCCAAACTTTTTAAAGTATTTCGAAGGTGCTGCGCCAGTTGAGAGTAACTGGGAATGTCTCAACTTGCTACCCTACATCTGCTCCAGCCCCTTGCGAGCCGAGTTTACCTTGTGAGACTGTCCACTAACCCAGACACCAGCTGCCTGAGCTTCCCCTGGAACACAGAGAGGGTTTTGTCAGGAAGCAACATGTGGTATTAATTTGTCTTTCTCTGCAACAGCAATAAGAACACTACTCATTTTGAAAATAAAAAAGGAATTGTGTAATTTAACTCTTAACAGTCCTCGCTTTTTATTTTTTTAAGGCCATCTCCTCTTTCTTGTTCAGACTGGAGAATAACAAAATGAGTTGTGACTGTCAATTCTGGAGCCAGGCCCACGACTTTCCACTAAGTGACCACGGGTATCTTCCGATCCTTACACAGGATTTCATTCTGGAGGAAGCATGACCAAAGGCTGCCTTTGAATGCAGTGATCATCTACCTCTTGGACAAGACTGGCATTTTCAGTAGGACTGAAATGGTACGGGCACAGTGTGGGCCTGGTATGGGTGCCGACAACTCAGGGCGGAAGTGTCAAACACCTGAACCCTAACATATGCACCTGCTGAACCACTGATGACAAGGTTGTATGAAGAGCCCAAAGGAAATGAGGAGTCACCAGAAGACGAGGTCAGTGTGCCATAGCAGAGCAATCCAAAGGGACAGTCCCACAGAAGGTGCGGGCAGGCACATTTGGTTTAGGGCAACCGGCTCTCCCAAAGACTGATCTCTGGAATTGGCCTTTGATTTCTTTTCAGAAGCTCTTCACCCTGCCTGCTCATTGATTTTGTTTGTTTGTTTTCTGAGTCAGAGTCTCACTCTGTAATTCAGGACAGCCTTAAACCTGCTGCAATCATCCTGCCTCAGCTTCCGAATGCTGGGATTCAGGCATGTACCACCACACTCAGCATTAGAATCACCTAGGAAACCTTAATCATTCCTAGGCCACTCCCAGAACTTGGTGCAGTAAGGCAGAGGCACAGGCACATTTTTAAAGCTCTTCAGATTATCCTAATGGGATAACTGGAACCACCAGAATGACCTCTTATATTCCACTGACTGAGATCTGTGTTCAACTTAATGACTCCTACTCTTCCCCAAGTTTGGTGACAGCGCAGTGATGTCAGGTTTATGTTTCCACCATTTAGAAGGGTGAGAGATGGGGTCAGGGATGGAAACTGTGATTATATGAGCAGAGTAAAGTAGAGAATTAAAGCAACTGATTCAGATAATTGAGGTTCAAATGTCCTTTTACTTAAAAAAAAAAATAGGTAAGGTACAGGGACAGCTCCATGACCTTGTGCTCCCTCTCAGAGCGAAGCCTCTTTCTGCCCTGTGTTACACACAGGGGCCTGGACAGAGAGGGGCTTTCACAGAATCAGGCATTGATACCAGAAGAAGAGGAAGGCTCCGGGCTATTATCTGACCCCATAATTTTCTTAGACTGCTGGAATCTAATTTTTAGCTGCCTGCTCTCTTCTACTAGAGCTTATTGACTTTGGGGTTCACATATTGTTTAAAAGCAAGTATAAGACTGATCAAACATTAAACATTAACTGTTCCTTTCAACAAACCAACAGAAATTAGTAGTACAATTATCTTAGATATCACGTGCGTGTGTGTATATAGTGTGTATATGTGTGTGTGTGTGTGTGTATTTCTCTTCCTTCTTTGTTTTCTTCTTTCCTTCATCCAAGTTGTTCTTTCCTATTAGCAGTTTTTTCCCTTTCACAGTATCTATTGTACCTTTCAGTTTTATTCACTCATTCAGGTTCTTACACTAGGGAGACAATATCGTGTTTATACACGAGTCTGATTTATTTCTCTTATTAGCATTGTCTCTAGTTGCATTAATCTTGCATACCTACATCTGGTAATCTGAAGAACTGCTTTGAAGGTAACAGTAAGTAATACAACAAAAACTGCTGATTTCCTATCATTTTGTTTTGAAATTCTGTATCATTTTTATAGTTTTTGTGTTATTTTTTGTCTGTTTTTGTCATTTTCTTTTGTTCTTTTCATTTCAAATGTAGTATCACTTATAATGGCCAAAAATAAGCCTATTGGGTTGAGAAGAAAATGTAAATAAACCTTCATAAAACTACTGCACAATCAACTGATACGTACAAGTCCCAGTCTAGTTCGACTATTAATATCTAAAACTCTTAAAAGTTTAAACCATTAGGGGACATTTTTTTCTTAAAGATGATATAAATACTTTTGGGAACTTAGCTGAAGAATTAGATTTCCAACTAGAAACAAGATTTCTTGTTAAATTTGCTGACAATAATTCTCTACCCACAGAGATCTCTTCTAGAAACACTTCAGTTTTTGTGCAGTAAGTAAGTGACAGGCTCTGGTCTGTCATTAGGCAGAATAAAATAATATCCATTTGGCGATGAGAATAATGAATGCACTTTCTGTGCAGACAACCCTTGCTTTTCCTAGGGGAGGAGGGCGGGGTAGACAGTTTATCCTGCCCCCAGTGGGGGGAGAAAATCTTAGAAGGGAAGAAAACTCCCCTGAACAGCATGGAAAAGTGGCTACCGCTCCACTGCAGTTTCATTAGGTTTCTAGTGTGAGTTTGATTTTCATGCTTTTTACTTTTCTTTTTCTCCACTTAGCAAGCTTCTCTTCAAGCTCTTCCACAGCTGTTTCTGCTCTTGGAGGGCAAGAGGGAACATTCCATTCCTCACAGCCAAACCTGCACTTCCGGCACACACAGAACCCTGGCAGCCTTGTAGCCTCTGCCCACACCCACTCCCTGCAGCAGCTCACTCCTGGCCCCAGGCCCTCTAACTTCCCACTCCACCTCCTCTGCCCGCAAACTCAGCAAGCAGAAGCTACAGCACACACTCCATGGACGCCAGCCCTCAGAAGGCAGGCTAAAGTGGCAGGACTTGGTGGACTCTGCTCTCTTCCCAAGCTCTCTCCAAATGGGACTGACTTCATTTCCCCCTCTTATAAGGGCTTCATCAAACATATGTTACTGAAATTACACTTTAGGACAGTGCACAGATAACCATATAGAAACCAATGCCTCAAAGGGTTAAAAACCAAACAATTCTAGAACATTCTTGAAACTGGCTTTGTATGGTAGAACAAACATTATTTTATTAAACTAATTCTCACTTAGCTTAAAAATAATGCTGTACTTTTTTCCAGTTTGAAATCTTGTGTGTGAAAATGGAAATAAATGGGCATTGGAAGTACACATCCAGAACTCAGAAACACGCCAGTGAGTGTAGAATCACTTTCACAGCTTTAGACAAAAGGATGCTCAGTAAAAAAGTGATACTGGGGCAAATGGGAGAGAGCTGTGAAAAAGTAGCTCCCACTTTACAGTAAAGGGAAGTGAGGGCCAAAGCCCAGGACCACACGTGAATCAGTCAGCTGGTAAGTGGTTGGGAGTACTGAGACAGACTCAGATCTCTGGTCCTTCAGGTACGAAAGGAGTACTACCCAGAACCTGTACCTGGATTACCATAAACATGGAAGGAATAAAGTGCAGGGAGTATAAAGCACAGAGAATATCTTCCTCCATCCATCCATCCATCCATCCATCCATCCATCCATCCACCCACCCATCCACCCATCTGCCTTGTTTCGTAACTGAGGAACGGAAGTTTGTTTCTAACACAAATTAAGCTCTTGAGGTAAAGTATCTTAACTATAATACCTGATACAGGGCCTGGTACATCATAAGTGTTAAAAATAATTTAATCAATGAATTAGTGGAAAGGAGGGAGGAGCCACAACATAGACTTGCACTGTACTTTAACATGAGATAATATAAACCATGAGACCAACATTGATTCCAACCTGATAAAAGATGGAACTAAGCTTCCACTGTTAAGTCTGAGGTAGCATTTCAACTGTTTTCAAGTTGCTATGTCTCACCAAGACATTAAAACATGGCAATGTATTCTAACATGGGGGCTTATGATTTCTGTAATGAGGGACAGCAAGAGGAGCACACTGACGCTGTGTAGACTACTGCATGGGGCAGGGCCTTGGTAGGAGGTGTCTAACACCTATCCAGGAGGAAGAGCTGACTCCCGTTTTGGGATGCTGCGAGGCTCTGAGTCCTCACAGGCACACTCGAAACCACAGGTAACAAACCCTGGTTCTGTCTCCTCTAAGCAAGCACACAGGTGAGAAGGTAAACAAAAAACAGAATCTATTTCACCTGAAGCCATGTGAAGGCAACTGATGTATCTGTCACCTACCAGGATGAATACTCTGCATGATAAATCTGATCTCACTTTGTTTTTACCACAAGCCCATCAGGAGGAAACTGAGGTGCAAAAGGTTAGGCAACTTGTCCAGTACAATGCTAGACATCCAACCTGGGGCTAATCCAAAGCTCTCACCATAGCACTGTGTGTTTCACTCTGGTCACCATACTGGCCAAGGAGGGAGGTACTGCTAACAAGTGACAAGAATCTTTAAAGACTTCAAAATCCAAGTGACTGAATTAAATGTTCTGCACCCATTCCCTTAGGTTATGAAATGAAATGGTGGGAAAAGGACAAGCCAGGAAACAAGCCTTTATTAGGACCAGATGTGCCCATCTGCCATGGCAGGTCATTTACAAATGACATCTTTAAGGTGAAGAGGGGAAGGTAGCTCAACGGTAAAGCACTAGCCTAGAATGTAGAAGGCCCTGGATTCAATTCCAACACAACTTTTCCCCCAGACTTTTCCTAAAAGAGACAATACTGGAATATCCTAACCTGTACTAGAATCACCACTTTTAGGCAGCAGGAACCAAATATGACTACAGCGATAAAGTACCGAGTGTCCGGGGTTTTCCTGGTGACATATCTGGTGGCTTCTGGAATATTAGGCCTTAAGTGAGTCAAGGCAGTATTACCTGCCTGTCCCTGGCAGGGCTATACAGGCCTTTAAACAGCTGGCCCCTTGCTTGCTACAGATCCTTAAGCCAGAGACACTGGGCAAATGTTTCTTACCGCCCTGGACAGTGTTATTACAAAGCTTAATCTGAAACAGGGATTCTAGGCTATACTATTTTAAACATGTAATTAGGCTGTTATTGAGCCAGAAAAGGCCAGCTTCCTTTAAAACTGTATCAGCCTTAAAATATGATGTTTTGGGCCTGCAAACTGGCAATGTGATTTTACCTCAATCAAAAACTCTAGTAGAAAGCTGCTTTGGAGTTGCATATGCATGGTATTTTGTTATGTGTCTTCTGGTATCAAAACCTGTAGCAGCAGAAATCACTGACAATACAGGCACACTAAAAGGATGAACGGAGAGGTGCTGAGTGGTATGTTGAACAGCCTGAGTTTGACATCTGAAGTCCAGGAGAACTGCAGTTCTGTTCTGAGTTTACAGTCACTCCCTTCACATGAAATTTACTGGCTTTACATCATATATACAAACACAACTGTTTCCAGCTCTTCAGATGTTTCTGCTCAGAAAAACAGTTCTTTTTTGTCTTGTTATTTCAAGAGCAGCCAATTTCTTTTAGGTGGCTCTGAAATGTGTGCCAATGTGTGGGTATAGTCAAACAGCTACGCACAGGCCCACAGCCCTGGAAAAACTGGGAGGGGTGGAGACACCTTTCTGAGCTAGAGAAGGAAAATGATCAGGCTAGTATTTACCAAACAGACACATGTACACGCACCTGGAAGCAGGCTATCCTCCAAGTGTCAGTGTTAATTATCCTCACAGTCACTATAAATCAAGGTGTTAGTGGTGAAAGAAGCTGAGAAAGTTAAGTAAAGCCACACGTCAGAATAGCTCACGTTGGCTACTACAAAGAAGGCAACCAGCAGACTTTTTGACAGGGATAAAGAATACAATACAGTCAGTTATGCAAAATGACTCCAGCTAAAAGTAGCCGCTGCCTCCTGCACCCTCACTGAAATTCAGCTGCTGTGGAGCCTCCTGAGGACCTGTCTTCTCTGGCCATCACCTCATCTGCCTTTCAGTGTTTCACTGTACCTGTTTTACAAGATATTTTTCTTGTTCAAAAGCACAGGATGCAAAAGTGGCTGATGGCCAATGGAATGATACTGTTAAATGCAGAAGTGAATCAGCCACTCATCGCAGGACCCTCCTGAGTGCCAATCAACAGACATAGATGAGTACCAGTTTGAAGGCCCACATAAACTAATCAAATAAAGAAAATGCACAGAGCCAGTCACTGCATTTTTATTTTTTAAAAAAGCTTCCACTGAGCACCTCACATATGTATACCTTTTAATATAAAATCTAGGATGTTTGCCAATGTGAAAATTAGGATTACTAGGATGTTCCCTAAACTATGATGAATGAAGCAAGTTGAGAGTGCAGAGCCACATAGCAGCTTTTCCAAAGGCCACACAGGAATGTAATATCTTAGTATTAATATGTAGTAGGCTCTGATCTACTTCATGTACACTCTTAGGTAAGCCCGACAGCATGTCACCAATTGGAAACACCAGCATCAGCAGCAAGAATCGCTATTACCCAAAGGACAGAAGGAATAATATGAACTGGCAAGGGCAGTCAGAGAAGGGACTATAAAAGCTAAATGGATAATAGAAGCAGAACATTCTTATATTTGGGTACTTCAAAAGCCAAAGGAATGTAGGAGACAGTCCTGACACACCCTCTGGCAGAGACAGAAGAGTCCCAGAGGAAGAGGTCCGAGCATGAGAGGGCTGCTGGTGATGGAGGGGTGCATGCTTCTCAGGCAGCAGCTGTGTCAGCGACCTAGGTGCAGCTGTCTCCACACACCAGATAGCACTGATTCTAGGCTACCCCTGTGGGTGCAGGATGCCTATTGTGTAACTTCTTCCGCAGGTTTAGCCCTTAGATTCTTTCCCCAAACTTTCTAGAGCCCATTTTCTAGGCCTCCTGCAGTCCCCAACTTTTTCTCCTTTGGTTATCCATTTGCTTTAATAGGTAATGTATTGGAGCCACCGCACAATCAACTAACAGGTCTTTCCTTCAGGCTTAACAAGTCACTGTCCATGTGGCCTGAGATGAACCCTTTACATCAGACAAGGCAGGAAAAACACATAGGAACAGATGTTGTTAAGTCACTTTCAGGTTCCAAGGACACACTTCTGACCCTCTGAGACATTATGTGCAACAGTATCCCCCTATAGTATTGGCTGTTTCTCCAGAAACAAGTCTATCAAGTTCTTTCAAATAGCTGGGAGACAGTAGTCTTCCCAAGTAAGAAAGACAGCTGAGCCCTGATGGTAATGCCTGCACAGAAAGGGAAGTGGGGGTACCAACTTCTTACAAGAGTCATAAGTCTGTGATGGAAGACAGTTTCCCCTGGGTCTCTCGTGTGTCTGGGCCAACAATGACCCTTTTGTACTGCACTATCTTTCAAAGCTATCTGCATCTGCAGTCAACAACTGTAGAAGTGACAGTGTCTCTTTGCAGAGCAAAGGACAGGCACACTCATGGCTCACGACAGAAGATTAATGGTTTATAAACTCAGTTTCTCAGCAAGCAAACACAAGGGCAGGCATCAACCTGGGCGCATCTGTGTGATCCCCATTGCTGCTGCGCCCTGGGGGAACAATGAATTCTTGTGCCTCTGAGTCCAGAGTCCTGAGACTGCAGTTCCTCATAGTCCACCACTTCAGCTTATATACGATGTACAGACTGCAAAAGATGGAACCGGATGTCAGTTCCGTAGCCACCTGTCTACTCAACCTCTTCATGAATGAGAAGGAATCAGGACAACTGGATGAGGAAGGCAGGGAGCTAGAGCACCAGACGTGGACGTGCACAGCTCAGGCATTTGGCCATTCTGGCCTGGCTCTGCTGAGGACCCTGAAGGCTTTATGAGCATAGGCTATGAGTAAAAAGTGAGGGGGAAAGAGTTCTTCAGACATAGCCGTTTTACTGCATTTCATAGGCATTGGTCATCTTTTTCAGCTGTTGCTTAATGTGGTTTGAAGTAGGATTTATTTCTTCTTACCTTCCTCTCCTACCGGACACACAAAAGTAAATCACCTTATGCCTGCCCCTCCCCATCTCCCTGCCGCTGGGACGCCCCATCTCAAAACAACTCTCACTATCATATTTGTTGAGTTCTGCAGGGTCCAGATGTCTAGTATGGAGCCACTGGCCATTTCAAAAGGAAGAGAGATGTTCCTTGATTTGGCTATGGATTTCCCTAAATTTAACCTTGGTGGAAAGGCTTTCAGGTCTCTGCTGCAGCCACCGTGACTCTGTCCCTTTAACAACACGTCATGCATGTGAAACTCAGGATTCTTTCCTCTTCCCACTTTCGCTCTCCCACATAAATTTTCTCCACTCCTTTGACAGTATTTAACAGCTTTGGACCCATTAAAAAGGCAAATGAACTAGGCAGTTCCTGTGAACCAATAGCAAACACATGCAATACACATTTATATACTCTCTCCAAGTTTCCAAAACAGGAGAGTTAATTTTCTAGCTTATTAACTATGAAGCAAAAGCCTTTGCTAAAAAGCACAGAAGAAACCTTACATACTTTCATGAGCCATAGTTTTAACTACTGATTTAAGCCAGACATGTTCTAGTACAGAGGAAACTGGTATTTTCCTTTCCCTCCCCTTTCCTCTTGGATAACCTTTTTCTATTTTGGCAAAGGGAAGAGTGTATTCACGATGGTGTGCACAGGCATCTACATGTCCACTGCCTCTGGAATGAGTCTGGATTGTTGCCACATGCCCAAATAATGTTCTCTTTGAGAAATAATTATCAATTAGAATGCTATGAAATGGGCCAGCAGTTCCACTCTATGCCTGCTGTGTGGTATTGTGGCCACCAAACACGACAAGGTTTTCTTTGGTTATCCCTTACATCCACCAGAAAATTACTTTAAATTGCCATAATGCTATTTGTGGACACACACAGAAAAGAATATAGACATCCAGGAGGAAATCAGAGTCAATCCATTCTACTTTGGCAACAGGAAACCAGCACAGACACTTCAGATACAACACAGTATATGGAGATCCTAACCTAGGCTGTGTGACAAAGGTTGCAGGAATAAAAGATTATTAGAACAATTTGCAAGTAATCAAATTTTAGAGTTTTCAGTCAGGGGTAGCTGTCCACAGAACTTGTCAAAAGCCTTTATTTGAAAACACTAATTTAACTTATAGCAAAGAACTTTCCCCTAGTAAACAGGTTTTAGTTTGCCTATCTACATCTACAAAAAAAAACAGAAGACAAAATAAGGTTTAAGATTCAAGTACTATTTAGACTTTTGAAAAAGTGCAGTGGCTTTTCTATTCTCCACTTGATAGCTCTTACTGATATGGTACTACGTGCAGTGATGATTATTAAACTATTTCTTAGAGGAAAGCAGTGTGTAAGATGTGGATAGGTCACATGAAGATCACGCACCAAGGGAAATGGGAAGACTCAAAACAAGAAGGAAAGTGCAGCTCGCCTCCCCTTTTTATCCTGAAGATGCCTGGCACGCAGAAAACTCCCAGGACGTCTGCTTGAGAGGTGAATGGATTCCTTCCTTATCGTCTCCTTTCAGCCAAAGCATGCTATGTGCATTTAGCATCTATACCGCGCAGGAAGGCCGGCATGAAAGGGAGAGACATTGTTTCTAGATTCTCCCTCTTCAAAGAAACCCACCTTTCACACCAAGTCACAGTAATAAAGGATCAGATTTAAATAAATTAGGTTGTCTGCCTTTAACTTCAGAAGCATTTAGGAGTTCAAAATGTGGATATTTTCATTCTATTAGAAGTTGCTTTCATGCTTCAAGTGGGCTACACAATTCAGTTACAGCAATAGCAAATATTATATTTTAAATTAAGACAGGATAACTTTTGACAGATGAGAAAACAAACATTTGGATTCATTGGTGAGAGTGTGAAGTAAGTGCAAAGTTTTTGGAGACTATTTATCAACTATCCATTTGTATTGAAAATGTACATACGTTTTGACTTAAGGGAACAGACCATTACGTTTTCCTTTTCTTCCTAATAGATTGCTGATTTTCAGGTGGCACAGAAAAATGACTATCTTTTTCTCACCTGCCTTGAAGAAGGATGTGGCCATGCCACTGAGTCCTGGAAGAGGAATGACATGGAAGTGGATTTCTTTGGAACTTTTAGGAAGACTGTTGAAAGGCAGCTGACTCAGGTGAGAGGGAAGCCTTGTTCTACTGCTTTTCTTACACTTTTGAACTACACTTGGATGGACCATGAAGGGTCCCTGACAATAAAAACTATCTGCTGAGACCTGAGAATAAAAACCACCTGTGGGCAGAGGAGACAGAGCCTCATTTCCTTTTTATAACAGCCCCATCAGCCACAGACTTCATTTTGTTGTTAAAAGAACAGACAAAACACACAAACAAGTCCCAGGACCTTGATATATTACCCAGACTAGCCTAGAACTCCTGGGTTCAAGTGACCCTTCTGCCTCAGCCTCCTGAGCAATTGGGACTACAGGTGTACACTACTATGTCTGGCTCTAGGTATCTTTTTTGGTATGTCTGTAGTACATAATGACTACATTCTTTGTGAGGAGCTGGTACATGTACCAATATTGCAATTCTTCTTTTTATCCCTTCTTCCCTCCTCCCTCTTCCCTCCTTCCCTCCATCTCCAGGTATCTTTTACATGAGAAGAATTAAATATTAAATTTGGGTGCCCTGTCATACATAGCGAAGCTCAATCCTGGCAAACTTAGCAACTCTAGTTTTAGAAATTAACCTTACTGATAAAGCCTTCTGCATGTGGTTTCTGTGTATATACTTTCTATGTATTCTCTTTGCAAATACTGAATTCCTAACAAGCTAATTATAGAAGTCCAAGTATTAATAATGGTGATTAGGGGGTTCTGTTCACATTAAGTATGATAATGTAATACAAACACCAAGCAAGAAGAGACTCATGTATCAGCCTCCCACCTATCTTAATGCATGTGTCATTAGGCGCTTGGGAAGCATTTTTTAAAGACTAACTACCTGTGTAAGCATTGAACACTGTTACCCTCCCAAGTCACAGACAGGCAGTGCAGGCTGTAATCCTCCTGACCCTGAAGTCTGATACAGCAGTCACTAAGCACAGGGACTCAGCACATTTGTAATTGAAGAGGCTGTATCATGATAAGGCTCTTAACATTTCTTGTTTTTTTTTTTTTTTTTAAGTCAACCTCGATTTCAAGGGGAAGTGTACTTTTCGGGATTTAAGACATAAAAATGAATCATGGGAAAGATGGCCCAGAGATACCAGGGTCTTAACTTTTATGGTAACAGAACATAGAAGGCTATTTCTGCCAATCATGAGAATTACCTCCGGGCTACTGTCTTGGAAATAATTTTCACCCAATTCCCAGAAAATAATATCACCAGCCAGTGAGCTCCAAATAGCAGAGCATAACGTCATAACCTGCACAAAGGTTTATACTCTTCTGACTCTGAAGCAATATGAAATAAACAGCAAGGCAGACCCCACTCAAGCCCAGAGCACCAAAGCCAAAAAAGCAAGCATGCTGCCCAATTAAAACAAACAATCTTGTACCTTGATATTAAGGGGTTCCACCCAATAACCTTTTAAATTCTATAGTCCCAGTGAATCATACTGTGGCTGGTTTTCTCTCCCTTAAATGAATTTTCAAAAATTAGAGAAATGAGTAAGTAAGAAATCTTTTTATATAAGATTTCTTTTTATAAGAGTTTTTACTTATTATATAAGTAAATGTGAAAGCTATTCCAATATTCTCAATAATGATGCACACCTGTAATCCCAGCACTTGGGAAGCTGAGGCAGGAGGATTGTTGCAAGTTTGAGGCCAGCCTGGGCTACAAAGTGAGCTCAAGGCCAGCCTGAAATGCATAGCGAGACCCTGTCTCAAAAAAAAAAAAAAAAAAAAGAAAAAGAAAAACTTGACTGCATTAAGACACTGTGACTGTCTGAACTTTGCATGTCTATAGCTTGGATCCTTAAAATAGGGACTATGAAGGCCTAGTAGACAGGACAGCAGTACGAACACTTCACCGTGCTGCTTAATTTAGTCAAAACATAAGAGATATGCTGGGAAAACAGCCCTAAATACTCTTCAACAGGTGCGCCCTTCCTCGGGTGTAATCACTGAATGTGAACACACGGCCATGCCTAAAAGAAAAGATGGAGAATTTATTCAGAGGAAAGGAGGTTACTTGGAAACTAACACTTCCTATTACATATATCTACTCAGTAATACTATATAACACTCCCTGAGGCCTGAGTGAGACTAAAAAGTTCACTTCAGAGTTCATCTCTCCCTCAGCATCCTTTCAACTCCTCCTCGATACACTACTGAGTCCACCCCTACCACTTCCTAAGTAAACCTGTGAGGCTGTGGGTCTCAGAAGCTGACTGGTGGCACAACATCCCTGCTCAACGGGAGGGCCCTGCGCCGGGTCTGCCAGCTTCTCTGGTGTTTCCCACGAACCTATACCATGGGGCAAAGCACCTCACAGACATTATTTTTCATTAAACTACACCCATACTCACGAAAAATTTTAAAATGGGAAAAACCCTCCAAATTACAATAAATGTCTGATATACTCATGGCAGTTTGGAAAGTGATTTTAGTTTATTAAAATAGTTTTCCTTTGGTATAACGTTCTATACGTGAGTCCCAATTTGCCTGGGCTTAGAAATTTAAGCAAAGCACCCAGGATGCTCCACCCTCATTGCTTCACGGGATATAAACCTAGTGCTTCCTTTGGTCTTCTGACCGTGAACTTTGAAGATTCTAGGATTTCCGTGTGCACAATTCCAGAAGACATGCCCCGACGTAGGGGACAGATCTAGGCTGCGGGTGGAGGCAGGAATAACAGTGACAGAGCAGCCCCTGCTCCCAGCCTCAGCTAACCACAAGGGCGGACCGCAGGGGAAGGAGTGGGGCAGGGCTTACATACCTTCAGTCCCTCCAACAGATAACCACCCAGGTCCTCTCAAATACCGGCGAGCGAACGAACACAGTCCCTGTGTCTCACTCATGGATCTTACAATTTCATGGGGTGAAGGAGTGGTAAGTGACAGACATGAATTAAAACAAACAAATGCGTATGTGATTACAAAGTATAAAGTGTTCACACACTTTTCACACTCTGTGAGAAAACAATTATCACAGGAGAAAAGAGTGATGTGGGTTGAGCAGACCTAAGACTTAGACTATAAAGTTAAGAAAGACCCAGAGAGAGTATAAGCAACCAAGTTATCGAGTAGATAACTTATCTAGAAAGAAACAGGGACGGCAGAACAGCTGAAAGGTTATCCCTGAAGTCATGCAGCATGAAGTTAGGTAGATGACAGGGACCAGGCAAAAGAGAACAAACAAGAGCTCCAGACAAAAGAGGAGACTGAAGGGTGGCCCAGGCTTTGGCAACAAGCGCTTATGTAACAGCAGTCTTTAGAAGTGCCAGGGGCAGAAGCCTGGGAAGATGGCAGCAGTAGATCACCAATAACAACAAATAAAACAACTAGTAAAAAGATAATATGTAAGTACTCATTACACACCAAGAACTGTTCTAAGTGTTTGAGATATATTAGCTCTTTTAAATCCTCACAATAACAAGGGCAGTATTGTCCCAATTTGACCAATGACAAAACCAAAGTTTGCAGAAACCTGCCCCAAACCACATGGATGAGAACTCAAAAGGGCTAGCTCCAGACCCAAGCACAAGGCAATGAGGAACTCAGAAGATGACAGGGAACAGAGCCCCGAGCCTGTAAGAAGGGGCTGGTGACGGTCTGTCTCTTAACTCATGTGCTGGCTTTTCCCAGCAGAGGACACAAGATGGGACAAACAATTCTGTGAGCTTGACTAGGGAAGCACAGCTTGCATACAGGTTTTCTCTCAAAGGCCATGTGTTAAAGGCTTGATCGCCCCAGCCAAGGCCCTACCAAGAGGTGGTAAACCTTTTAAGAAGTGAGTCCTAGAAAGAGGTCTTTAGTCATGGGGATGTGCCCTTGAAGGTGACATTGGAAGACAAGCCCCTCCCTCTTTTTCAAGTCCCAGCTGTAAGGTGAGCTGCTTTGCTCCATCACAAACTTCCTGCCATGATATGCTGCCTTAGACAAGGTGGATGTGAAGGCAGTGAGACTGCTGGATTTGGAATATAAGATGAGCAGGGCCCCAGAGAAATCAATGGAATCAACCCTCCCAAACTGTGAACCAAAATTAATCTTTTAAGTCAATTATCTCAGGTATTTGTTATAGCAACAGAAAGCTGACTAACATACTACTGTATCAGCAAACAATGAACTACCAGATCAGTCCCTCCAGGGGTTAGTGTATTCCCGGAAGTATACTTTGATAACATCACACTTTTCTCTTATGAAAGATGCCTGAAAATTATTTCATCTCAGGGACAACCTGAGGGACAGACCCAGCTGAACTCTGTGAGAGGATCTGGCCTTCACCCTCGAAATATCTGCAGTTCCACACTGGCTGATCCCTCGTACACTTAACTGGCACCACTGTCACAGGCAAGGTAGGGCAAAGCAACAAAAACCACAGAATCGTTCTTGCTATCTTTTCTCCCCTCCTACAGTATGGTCAGAAAAAAATCTGAATACAGTGAAGAAATCGCTGGACTGCTGTTGAACAGTCTTCTCATTCTATAGGAATACAAATAAGAACCAAGTAGAACAATGGATTTCTCCTGCAATTCCACTGCCTTCACCCCACCTAGGACAGTTTTTTGGTTCCTTAAGGGTGAGTGGTAGTTTCTGAAGTGATCCTAACATCCAAAAGAAGCTGTGCAGTGAGCAAGCTATGGCACTTCACCGGTCTCTCCAATCATTTCCCTTTCCCTGGGCCCTTCTTTGCCCTTTCTTCCTTCAGCCAGGTTAATTTACATTAAGTCTAAAAAAGGCCAAGCTGCCTGCAGTAAACAACTTAAATGTTTACAAACTAAAACTGCAAAAATGAACTAAGAATGAACAACAGCATTACACAAAACTGGAAGGAAATAAAATTCTTCTGATAGTAAAGCTTTCTGTATATATTACAAAACAGTGGGCCCAAAAGGTAGGCAAAGAAGAATTTGAAGATATATTAACATCTTATGACTTAGAATCTTCAGGTTGACATTAGAGAATATACAAATTCTAAAGCTAAGAAACTTAGCTATACTTAATAAATTACATAAAATACACATTGTCGTTCTCGATTCTTACAAATGAGCACAGTCTGTATGCAAAGACCAGAAACAAACTTCAACAGTAACGAAAATTAATGTAGCATTAGTTGGGGATGAATTAGCTCTATGAACCACCAGCTGGACTTTCATAGGACCATAAACTGGACTCAGCTGGATGAAGACTACACAACCCTACCTATACTAAACGATGTAAATTAAGAGTTGAAATTATAGTATCTTCTTGCCATGCACAACTTATTCTAACTTTTGAAGATCTTTTGCTATTTGCAAGACTTGAATTGGGTGACAGCTGCTGAACTATTCTTTCAGTCTTTAACTTTTTCTTGGATCGCCAACATAATAGATGCTTATTCTACAAATAGGGTAAGATAAGGAAAGTGAAAAAGCAGAAAAAATATCATATAATTTATCTTCTGGATACAACCTTTACAGATCTTGCTACTTGCTTTCTATAGCTCTTTGTTTATATGAATGAACATTCTTCATGCTGTTCCAATTAATGTTATATCAGAGGCAGTTTCACCCTTTTAAGTATATTCCTAACATTTCAATGACCTGTATTATTTGTTGTTTATTTGTGCACTGCTCTCAAAGTCTGAATTATTAAGGCTGTATACTTCCAAGTGCTAGGTGTTCTTACTTGTATTCTTCTTCCTAAATTCCATGCAGAATACACAACTATAATACAGTATAACAGAATGTTCTTCCGTTAACACAATTGTGTGGCCAAGGCTTAACATGCTGAGTAGCATTTGCAGTTAAGGTACAAAGTCCTTTTTTAGCTGGAGTTCAACCTCTATAATACACCAGAAAGGTTTTGACGGCTGTTCCTTTTTGTGTGTGACAGACACCATACATATCATCCTTGAGGACATCCCTCACAAACTTACATTAATGGTTGGTTACATACCCACCTGTCCACATGCTTCATCCTACATGCTATGGGAGCAACTACGCCATTATGAGGAAGAAAACACCCCCAAAATGCAGGAAGGTTAAACAACCTTTAAGTTGTTTCAAGTAATTATATCTCTGTCTGGTTCATTATCCTATTTGACAAAGGAGAAAAATGGTGCAGAGAAATTGGGACAGAATTTTAGTGCAGGAAGAGACTTCAGAACTGATCCAACCCAGTGGTTCCCAAGTGAGGTTCCCTGGAACCTCACATGGGAGAAGACCAACTCACTAAAATTCAAGTCACCAAATTTTCTAAACTGCTTTCTAAAGTACTTACAGAAATGTTTCAATAGCACTAATAAGAATGCTTAGGGGGCTGGGGATATAGCTCAGTGGAATAAGCGCCTGCCTAGCAAGCGCAGGGTCCTGAGTTCGATCCCCAGTACCGCCAAAAAAAAAAAAAAAAAAAAAAACAGAGTGCATTGCAGTACTTGGAGCACAAGTATTTAATGCATCCATTCATTCATTCAAGAATGCTTAGGTTCTACAACTGGTGATGAAGTATTTTACATTAACTCAGTAATTTATATTCAAGGCCATTTTAAGGAAATCAAACTCAGCTAAAACAATCCTCTCACACTGAAATACTAGTTTCAAATTAGTAAAAATGAGTCACTCAATACCTACAACAGTGCCCAACATACAGTAGTGCAAAATGCATATCTGTTGGAAGAACATATGAATGAATGAGATTCATCAGCTTTGTAGAAAAACACAGCACAGAAGTATAATATTAAAGCAGCAGAAAGGAAGACACACAGAAGGTATTACTACAGTAAGTTATATGATTAATCACCCAAATTTTATAAATGTACACTAATTGTACATAAGAAATTTTAAGGATCAAAAATTGATTAAATACCCTAAATATGCCAGATAATGGATGACAAAAGTTCACACAACTGAAAATGATGCATTAAAAATAATTAAACATTGGGATAAACAGAAAACAAGTCCACACGAAATGCTGACGTTTGTAAATGATGAAGCCTGTATCTCTGTGAATTTATTTGGTATGTGCAGAGTACTCATAAAAGCATGTAATTGTTATGGTTGATATGTTGTATCAACCTGGGGAGTCTAGAAGCTTACCTACATAACTCAGCAGTTCTATATCCTGGGGTGAAAAGGACATGGCCTTACCTTTCTAGGTTGTTGTTCACTGTGTCAACTTGAGAAGTTTAAAAGTTCAGCTGGGTAAGTGGGGCGGGGGGCAGGGTCCTTACTTTGTAGACCTCCTCAGCTTGTGGAAGGTGTGCACGTGGGCAGATAGCCAGCATACAAGGGAGGGAAAAAGGCTTGCTTCCCCTCCTTGTGCTCTCCTTGCTTTTGCCACCTTGGACTGCTGCCCCCCTGCCATGCGACCCCACCCTGCCTTGGAGCTATCTGAGTATGTACTGAAACCTCCCCGAAGTGTGTGCTAAATAAACCTTTCCTTCTTAATTCTGGGTGTTGGGCATTTTGTCTCAGCAATGAGAGAAACTTAACCAAGACAGTAGTTTATCATCCATGACCCAAATTATACACTGGTTTTAAGTGTTCAGCACCCTAACCCAGAGGCCCACATGAGGAAGCACATGGTTAAGTGGGCTGGGGCTCCCCCTTTCTACTCAGTCCTTACACACAGCGGGACCTTGTAGCATCTGAAAAATGCCCCTGGCCAACTCTCCACAGCCCTCTTGTCATCTTCTAGTATCATGACTTTCTCTCGTCTCTCTGGGAGCACTCACACCCAACCCTTCCTTCACTTCCCCCAGAAACCCACCACCTTCAGCAAGACTGGCTCCACCCCATTCAGATCTCTGCTGTGGTGCCTCATTTTAGAAACAGAACCATCTACACTGGGAGGTGCTCTGCCACTGTGAGCTGGTCTCTGCTCACAGGTGTATGTGTTTCTGCTCTACACTGCCTCTCCTAGTGGGCTGTAAATTCAGAGAACAAAGAGTAAGTTTCTGACTATTTTTGTACATCAGTGTGACTGGTAGAGTTTGAAGCACACAGTGTGGTGTTCAATCAGTATTTAGGAAAGGTAAAATCTACAGCTTTATATTATTGGGTCAACTAGGCCATCATGTATTAATCAACCAAATTTTGTCCTCTTAAAATTGATGAGTACTTTTCAGGAAAAGCTAGCCCACACTAAAGTTATTCACACTAAATGTAAAGGGAAGGTGCCCGAGTAGCTGCAGTAGCTGGTTTGTGGGAGACGGGTGCAGAAGCAAATCCAAATGTCTGAGTCAGGGTCCAGCTCCACCTGTACCTTTCAAAAGAGCCCCTGTCACTACTGTCAGCAGAGGTCACTTATGGCACCAGGTTTCAGGGCTTTTCATCCCAGGGAACACTGAGTGGAATACAACCTTATCTGGCTTCCTCTCAATGCACATGCAACCAACAAACTGAGCTTCTGATTTTATTTACAATACTGCATATTTTAAGGACCTGAAGATGAAAGTCTTCCCCAAAAGTCAAAAAGCTAATGCTTGAATAGTGTGACAGCCAATGGAGCACTTATCTCCTGGGGGAGGGGTGTGTGCGTTTTGCCTATGAAAGGAACTCGGATTTGACCTCACCCAGAGCAGCTGTGGGCAGGCAGGATGAAGGGAGGACCCCAGTCCTGAGGTCAGAGGAGTGAACTGGTGCCAGGCCTGCAGGCATCTCCAGTGAGAAAAGGCAGGTGCTGAGGTTATCTTCCCTCTTGGCCAACTACCGTGAAAGGCCTCTGTTATAAACCAGAGCAAGCTCAGCCTCCCAGCTGAGCCATCTAGACAGTGCCAGTGCACCAGCACATACGGGTTCTTGATGGCCCATGAAAATGAGCACCCTGGACACATCAGTTCAGACAGGGCGCCTCCTTTAGCCCTCTTCCAACTAAAGATTAGCAAAACTTCAGGAATAACTTTAGGGTGAGGGAAATTACCATCCACTTTTTCTAAAAAGCCTGGGCCTCTAATCTAAAAATAGTCACCTTTAAAAACAGCCCCTCCTGTCCTGGATCCTGCTGTTCCTCCTTGTCATAAAGACCATTACTAACGGAGTGGGGGGGGAACCCCACAAATTAAAGAAGCGAAACTTCCATGGTAAGATGTTTGCATAAGTCATTGGTTTTTCTCTAGGTTCCTGGAAAATCACTGGAGGAGTGGGAAGAGGTTGGGAGCCACATCTGGTTCCTGGAGTTATTTTTCAATACTGTTTTCACAGAATCTACAATGTCAGAGGTGTAAGTATCTTTATATTCTCCCTAGTGCAAACTCATCATTTCAGAGATGCGAGCAGTGTCCAGTAAACTGCAGCAAGCTGGACAGTCACACACTGGTAAAGGCTGGCCCAGGACCCATATTTCCTTCCTCTGATCCCAAGGTGTATTCTTATCCACACAACTTTTCAAATTTTATATTTATCAGCAGAATCCTTTTCCTAGATGAAATCCTGAGCAAAATTTGATCTATAAAGCAAATGGAAATTGAAATGCTTGGGCTTTCCACAATTCTGGTTGCAAACCAAATTGGATGAGAAACAAATCAAATTTAACGGTCAGGTTCAGTGTTGACCTTATGGGGAAATTTGATTCGGTTCTTGTCCAATTCAGTTTGCGACCAGAATTGTGTGAAGAAGTGAGGCGGGTATATGTATTTCCATGAAACCGATCAGAAGTTAATTGCCTCATTCAATTACTGCCTGCTATTCTGAGGGAAGACTAAGGGCTAGATTTAGATGCTCTACATCCCTAAGAGTGCAAATGAGGCAAGACTCTAGGACAAGGTCTTCCCCCTAACTTCTACATTGGTTCTGGCTCTCTAACTTCATGTCCAGGTGTGTCACTGGACCCAGCAGTACCTCAAGAAACTACTGATTCACACACACATGGAACTCAGACTTCAAAGTAAGATTATTTTTCAAGGGCTGCTAAACCAGCAAGATAATTAAGACCAAAGTAAGGACAAGAAAAATAACCTCCCAATAATAGGTGTGTTCCTTCAATATCTCTTTTATATTTGCCAACTCTGGGGAAAATTTTATTAAAGCAAGACATAAAGCTATAAACTATAATAAAAGACAAAGGCCATGTGGCAGAACTATGCCTACCACTCATAAAAGCCCTTGTTCTGCCCCTCCCTTTGCAGCACAGCTCATGATTTAAGGGGAAGTGGTTCAGTGGGACTGCCTGAGAGGGCGCTGCAGAGCACCCAAGTATCTCTCAAATTCCTCCAACTAATGCAAATAAGGCTGTTTGAGTACAGCACCTGAAATAATCAGCCTTGAAGACCTCTGTTTCCTGTGGTTTCTCACCTGGCAAATATCAAAGGGAGATGTTACGCTGGGTGATGAGCTCACTCCAGTCCTCATCTTACAAACCTGTGGACCATGCCCCCAAGCCCTTCATCCCTAGGGAGGGTACTTCCCAGTGTGCAGGGCGAGGAAGGGTTGGGGGCTGGGCTGGGCTGACCTAGCCCTTCTTTCTGCAAACCTCAGGATACTGACTTTCAAATACTGGTGCTAAAGACACAAGGCCCTGGGACACTTGGCACCTGCCTCACTGACCTCCAGGCAGGCTCAACACAAGGCTGGTTCTGATTAGCACAATATTGAGCATGTAAGTCTCGTTAGGGTTCCCTTCCCTTTGCTAAACGAGCGCTCTCCTTATTCCCCACTGACAGTCTAGTGATGAGAGCCAATAAGTGAAAACCACACCTGTGCTCCCTGTGGGCTTAGGCTACATCTCAGGTGTGCATGGCACACATGCTATAAAGACACCAAGTCACACACAGAATGGGACCTGGGCACAAGATCACTTCAGTCTCTGGATCTCTCTCCCCAGAAGCGGGAGCAGGCAAGAGGTCCCAGGTACATTTTGAAAACTGCCCAGGGACTCAGTCTCAGAACAGTCTTCTCATCGCCCAAGCTGAGGGCCCACCTCCAGGCTGATGGTTGAGCCAGCAAACCCTGCTAGCTTGGTGGGGGAAGGATGACACAACTAGCACACAGCCAGCCAATCCGGAGTAGAAACATCCTTCTCTGTCCTGAGAAGACCCAGCTGTTACAGGCAAACACGAACCTCTTTTTTTTTTAAACGAAGATTTTTTGAAAAATTATTAGTACATGTTTTTAGTACATAATGTTTACATTCCCTGTGGGGAGTTGGTACACATTCACAATTCATCTTTCTTTCTTTTTTCATTCCCTTTCTCTTCCCTTCCCTGGCCCCAATGTAAATATTACGTACTGGAAACACGTATAAACATTATGCTTTTAAAAAGTATTCCTTTTTCTTATTATTTTTAAACACTTGAGTCACTGTAACCAACTCACCCTATAACCTAATCTAATCCCTCCGATAAAGGCAGTATGTCAGCATGTTCCAGAAAACACAAATTCTGCTATATCTAACCGCCTTGAATTCGGTTGCCCTTCTCTCTACTTCTGCTGACCCATGAGGGCTGCTGTCCCCATTATGTGACCGTAGTAGTCGTCACTAGTAACCAAGTGGCTGGTTATCTCTCCACCCCAAGCTACAGGAAGAAAAGGTGTCTGAGTACCTCAGGACAGCACCTCCTATGGCTTTGTACAGACCCATCGTTCCTTTTATTGTGATATATTTTTAGAAGTTACACAGAAAGTAACATACATCCAAGTATCTACTACTCAGCTTTAACAAGTCTTAGCATTTTGCTATACTGGCTTCAAATAACTTTTTAAAGGAATAAAATACTGGAGAAACAAGAAGTAAAACAGCTTATGTATCCCCTGTTCATTTCTTATCTGTCATCCTCACAGTTAACCACTATTGTAAAGTTAGTATTTCTGTTATTTAAGATTTCATTATTACTACATGTGTATGTATGCATAAAGACACACAATTTGCACGTCTTAAAGTTTTTTATATAAATGGTACCATGGTATTTATGTTGTTATGTAACTCACATTTTGCTCAATTAAAAAAAAACTATTAATGGAAAGTTCACAATACATGCAAAGAAGAGTGCTGTAAAATACCCATGTGTTCATCATCTGGGTGATTTTACAGCTACATATAGTTACCATCCCCCTCTTGCTCCTCCAATCACTGAAACAAATCCCATACTTATAATTTTTTTTTTTTTGGTGCCGGAAATCAAACTCAGGACCTTGCGCTTGCAAGGCAGGGGCTTGTGCCACTGAACTATATCCCCAGCCTCATACTTACAAATTTTTAAAAGTTTAGTTTGTGTTGCAGCTGGCTGACTTTCTAAAAAGCAGCAGAGCAGAAGGGGGTAGGGAGATCCTAGCACACAACTTCAACCATCCTGGGAATACAGCCCAACTCACTAGCAGACGGATGCAATAGGACCCCAAGGCGCTGGCCATGGTTAGACCAGGCAGTCTGAGTGGGAGCGGCTCCTCTCCCAGGGCTTGGGGAAGGAAGTCATCCCTGAACCTTCCCACTGCCCACTACCTCCACCCTCACTCAGCTCAGCCTTGCCCTTTTGTAAGGTCATCAGAGAGAAGCCCCATCTTCACCCTTCTTTCATGTACTCAATACCCGGGTTGCATCTTTAAATAAATTTATACATCCACATATGACAGCAGTTGCTAATGCTTATCAAGTGTTTTCTTTGTGGCATTTTTTCATGCTTCACATCGCGCTGCTAATTCATTTTACAGATGAGGAAGCTCTGGCACACAGGAATTAAATAATTCTTCTCTGTGAAACAGCCTATAAATAGAACCATGTACTGAGCCCAGATAGGCTCCAAGGCCCACAGAACAACTCACTCTGCTCCTTAGCTAAAGGACCTGTTCCACTGAAAGGTAAAGAAGCCACACATGCTGGGCATTTGGAGACAATCGAAATCCTACTAGCAAGAATGCAGTGAAAATCTGAATAACCAAGCCAGATTGAAAGTTGTCTGTGGACTGCTCTGAGAAGTTTGTTCTCAGCTCTATGGCATTCAACTTTTCCTTTGAGGAGGTCACAACCAAACTGACTTCTGTGTAAGGAAAGTAAAATATACTACACAAAGGTATACAAAAGCAATTCATTTGTTCAGCCTCTCTCTGAACTTTATACTCTCAACAGCCACTTAAAAACAGGGAACAGAAAGAGAGGAGATCATGCTCTTAAGGCCTGAGAACATGTGACCACCCTTCATCGTGAGAATTGGCACCGCCATATCAAAGAGCACATTGTACCGCATGCACAAAAGGGGGCAGGATTATAATGACCTAAGTATTTGACCTTCAGGCAGCAAACACATCAAAGCTTGGTCCCCTAACAAATTTTCATCATTCACAATAGAAAATGGTTTCTAAAGAAAAAAATATATCATTTTCCTTTTACAAACAAAATCTCGAATTTTACATAGTAGTTTTTTAAACTGTATATCTTAAATGCTATTTTCTTTAGAATAAACATACAATCTTTTTCTTAAAAAGATCAACAGATAAGATAATCCTATAATTTGCCAATACCAGGCATGGCATGTACACACACACTGCCTCCTTCCTTCCCTCTCTCCTTTTCCTCATGTATGAATCAAGTTTCTCATCCAACGCAAGCTAAAGATCCTTCACTGTGATTGTACTGTTTACTTGCAATTTCTAAATGAGAACAAACAATATTCCCCAGTGTCTCCTTTTATTTATCCAATCTGCATTTATTGAGCGTTGAGTAGTCAGTATTCTAAATAAATGCTGAAATATAACAGTGAACAAGATATTCCAGAGATAAAGAAGAGAGATAACATAGGTATGTATGCTTATGTATGTGTATATGTATGTGGCTAGCTGAGGACTGAGCTCCGGAGTCCCTGCACTGAGCCACATTGCCAGCACTTTAAACCAATTTTCATTTTCAAAGAGAGTCTTGCTAAGGTGTTCAGGCCCGGCTCAGACTTGCAGTTCTATAGAGAGGAATTTCCTTGTTTGTTTAAATTCCTGGTTTAAAAGCCCTCAATGGAGAGACTACCCTCCAGCTTCAATTTTACTTTCTTATGGGAAAGAATAATTTCTAAGAGTGCAACTGTGTAGACAGAGAAAAAGTTGTAATATATTAACATTCTATTTTACAGGTTGTAAAATCAGTTCTATAAAGTATATGTAAACCACCCTAAAGCTCCAGCTTCATTCTTAGTAAAGTGTAATCGTCTCAGTCACATCCCTTCAGAAGGAAAAATACTAAGGCTGCCACTAGCACCGAGCAGAGCCCCTACCCTGCGGGTGCTCTGGGTCTGCGCTTGTAGATTTACATGGTTCAGGCAGAAGGAGCCAGAGAAACAGCAGGATACACAGGATCACCAGTTCAAGCAGGGTCTCTTCTACCATAGGCCTAAGTAGTGGTGGAAGTTACAGGAATTTCTGCAGGTCCTGTCTTGACCCAGGTGCACTCAAAGGCATCCACAGCCATAATACAGTACCTCAAATAGTGCAGTACACAGTGCGTTAAGGGAGAAAAATTACCCAGCACAGAATTGCATGGAATAGAAACAACTGAATGAAAGAGCACAGTTGCTATTGCACAAGAAAGTACTACATTTCCATTTTACCTTTTGCAGAGCGCTAAAATCTCCAGGGTTTGGGCAGTCTCTCAGATAAGGAAGTATTCCACCTCGGGCTAACTCCTGACCTTGTTTCCCCCTACACTTTATGAATCTTCTGTCAAACTCCTGGTCATGGCCTCCTCCCAAAAAGAAATATAAGGCCACTGGGATTACACTTTGTTTATCCTGGTACTCCTCACACTGCCCTGCCCAGCACCATGTCCACACCAATCTTTAGCTCACTGATGTTTGTACGTGTAGTTAATTAAGCAAAGGAGGCTTTCTCTATCTCTATTGTGATACAATGGGAAGCACAGAGCACTTTCAATGAAAAACGGTGAACCTTTATCTAATCAAGCCTCTAGAGCTCATTTCCAGTTTCAGGAAAGTTAGGTGATTGAAGAACATGATAATGGCATCACAGGAAAGTGGATATATCCAGAATGTGGGACATTCTGCAGGACAACTGACCCAGTTCCTGCAACAAGTCAGTGGCATAGAAAAGGAGCAGAAGGCTTCTGGCTGGTAACTACTTGATTAAAGGAGGTACAATCCATGTGCCCTGTGTGGCCTTTGCATAATCCTGGTTAGAACAAAACAATCCTAAAAGGGCATTTTCTTCACAGAATTGAAAATTTTTAAAATTTTAAACTGGGTATTAGATGATACCAACAGACTATGGGAACTACAGTTAGCTGTGATAATGTACTGTGACTGTATAAGAATATACCTGTATTTTTTCAAGGTCCACAATGGAAGTAAATAGAAGTGAAAAGTGAGGCCTTAGATTTGCTTTAAAATCTCTAATAAAGAGAAAACAAAAGGCAAAACAAACAAAAGGCAACAGATTAAGCAAATGAGGCAAAATCTTGATAATATACTTTTGTATGACTGAATTTTTCTCTTAATTTCTAAATTAAGGAAGCTCAAAGGCACAACTTTTGAAAATATGCATGCATAAACTAACTAAATACTTTTAAATCTCTCTGATCACATTCCCAAACTTCTCAGTCAAGTAAATTATACTGACAGAATCCCTAAATCAGTGATGCAAACCTTGTAGAGCTGCAGTCTGCTGCAGCCCGTGTGCCTAACGTTTGCCACCACTGCCCTAGAGCCTTGGGTCCGAGATCCAGGGAGAGAAAATGGGATGCACACGCAGCTCCAGTCAGCTCTCACACAAGCCCAGCAGGAGTCAAGGGAGGATGAAATCACCCAGAAATGACACAACAGTCACTTTAGAGCCAGTTCATCTGACAAACGATAAAACCAAGCCTTTTTTCTGGTTACCTGTACTATTTTTACAAGAACAAACATTTTATACACACTGTCAAGTAAGTAATACACAGTGGTCCTATCCGCAGGGCCCACTGTTCAAGAGCCCTCTCTACTGTGTTCCCAGCAGACCCTAGCACAGTTCCCATTCCAGCAAGGGCAGCAGTTACACCCACACCCCTCGAGGCCCCGGCCAACAACTTGGAAAGAAAAATGCTGGCAAGAGCAACACAGAAGCAATTTTTCACAAGAGGAGAGGGGTCACAAGGCCTTCACTGTAGGCACAGCATGCGCTTTTCACAGGCTGATTATCTTAATTCCCATCAAAGGTACTTAAAGACAAGTGCTACTTTATTCATAAAAAAGCTTGAGAAAACCAACAAAAGAGCTGGCTCCTCCTTTATTTAATGTCTTCTGTCATGGGGGAAAAAAAGTTTAAAAAAAAATATTACAAAATAATCATTTAAAATGTAGAAAAAGACCCAACATTGCCCTGGTCTTCATGCAGATCAACCCGTGCCCTTTTTTTTTTAACCCGTGCCCTTTTCCTTACCCTCTTCTTCACCCCCACCCCCACCCCAAGAAAATAAACCCTGGGCTTCACGTGGACTGAGGGACTCGGCATTTGCAGATCAAAGGTGAAAATGATCAAATGTACACAAGTCAGCGCTAATGAGGAGAGGAATATTTCATTTATCTGAACAAAATGAGCACTTTCCACACAGTTCAGGTCCAGATCATCATTCAGAATCTACATCCTTGCAGTGCAGGGATGGTGCCCATTTTGATCAGCACATGAAACATACTCAGATGAATGTGAATAACTGTACCCACAATCCTACCTACGTCAGTCTTCTATCTCCTGAAAGCCAGATTTATAAAATCTTGATGATAAACTAAGCTCCAGACTTAGTTTAAGAAAGCAACATGATTTCATGTCTTTAGAAGGACTATTAAAGTGTCTAAAATAAATGGACTTGGGCACCAGATGTTTAAAACAGCAAAACTCTTCTGTGCAATGAAAAATAACAAAGTATCTAAAGCCCAAGGTTATTTTCTGCTTTCTAATTATTTAGTTAACAAATACTACCTCTTTGTAGTAACTCCTTGAAAAGCAATACAATGATCATTGGTAAAAAGGGGACAGGGACCACGGTGACAAGTTTGAAGTCCAGTTAGAGCTGTTTCCTCTCCTTTTATATTTAAAGTGAAGCAGGTTACCAAGAGTTATAGAGAAAAGTGGTAAAATTTATGAATGAATTCACGCAGATCCAACCTGGAGAAAGGAGGCTGACATACAGAACCACCTGGCCCAAGAAAGCTCAATCTTAGTCACAGGATCACAAGAAAATACAAAGGGATAGGCAAAGCTACTTCCTCCCAGCCCATGGCACAGAAGTCCCATCAGGCACACATGCCTGACAGCTCCTTTGTTTAATCAGGTTCTCCAGGTGACCCAGCACACCCAAAATGTTCAAATTCCCAGCCCCAAAGCTCTGCCATCCCCCACCCTCCTATCTTCCCAGGTCCCCCACCCCAATCTACAGGTCCCTCCTTAGTCTAATGCACCCTCTTTTCCCCCATTTATCCAGTTCTACCCCACTGTCTCAACCTGATCTCAGGTCCTTCCTACCCGATACCTCCTCTGCCCTCTCACGGTGTATACTGGCCTCTCATTACTGTGACAAAACACTCACGAAACAACAACTTAAAGGAGAAAAAGGGTTATTTTGGCTCACAGTTTCAGAGGGTCCAGTCCATGGTAAGTAGGCACCATTGCTTTAGGCCTACAGCAAGGCAGAAATATGGCAGAAGAGTGTTGCAGAGCACAGCAGCTCTCCTATGGGCAGCCATGAAGCTGAGATGTAAGACACAGAGAGAAGGGGTAAGGGCCAGGCATCCCTTCAAAGGCCTGCCTCTGGTGGCCCACATCCTCCAACTCGGCCCCACAGCCCAGTCAGCTATTACTATCTCATCAGTGGATTAGTGCACTGCAGCATCCTCAGGACCCAGTTCTCTCTCTAGGCTCCACTTCTGACCACTGTGCCTCGGGATCAAGCCCTCGATACACAAATCCCTGGGGGACACTTCATATATTTAAACCGTAACAGGGTCACTCCTAATTCCTTATTTTCATCACTCTGCCTTCTGTCTCTCCCTCTCCCTGTCTGTACTTCCGTGCCCCTTTATACCTTTCTTACTGTTACCGCCCTCACTCCCTGATTCAGGCTACACCGAGAAGTCGGTTTCCCTGCAGCCACCTGGAACCTGTCACCACACAAGGAGAAATGAACTTCTCTAAGAAAGGCCAGCTAGAAAGTTTAGAACAATATAAAATAAAATAGAAGGCTATATTTTCTTTTAAAAATGTAAGACTCAAAGATGACCTGAAACAAACATTCCCCAAGTTTCAGGTGGGCCTTTTCTATTTCAGGCGTGGAGGTACAGAAATGTAGGTAACTAAGCAGATGTACTTGAATCAATTTCCTAGTCTGTATTACTTATCTTTTCATCAAAGGTTCATCATCAAGGCCACAGGGATTTATAGATGAAAAAGTTCTTTCACTGGCTTATTATCTAAATTTCTATCAAAGGAATTTCTTCCTATCAAAAGACAAATGTTACTTTATTCATTAAAAAAGGCTGATAAAACCTTATAAAAAAGTAGATACTTATTTAATGTCTCCTGTAGGAAAAAAAGGTGTTTTTTAAAGATTATAAAACAGGGCTAGGGATATATAGCTCAGTGGCACAAATGCTTGCCTGGTAAGCGCAAGGCCCCAAGTTCCCAGTATAAGTAAATAAATAAATACAAAACAAAACAAAACAAACTGCTTCAGCAAAAATGCATCTCCTCCCTCCCATCTCTACCTCATGCCCCAGACGTAGAATGGACTTGGAGAGAGGGATGCATCAAGCAAAGAAATGTAACAGTGAGATGCCACTCCTCAGTCTCTAGCCACAAGTAATAAGCCTTTCAAGTAAGTACCGATATGTCACGTCCCTGCTAATCTCTACTATATATCCTTATGCTCGTTTCTTTATTTGGAAAATATTTGGGGAATTCACACTATAGACCAGTCTCTCTGTTAGGGGCTAGAAATACAGGGTGATCTAGAGACACACAGTCTCTGCCTCATGGACTCATCCATCCTTCTTTATCTAGAGAAATGCTGGTGTCCTTCAAGGCTCAGCTGCCTCACATGGCAAACTTCTAAGACATTCCTGGTTTGAGAATTTGTTTGCTAGTGGGATATAGCAGAGTTTATAGTGGATGTAAAACTCACATACAGTCCTAACCAACATACTGGCACAGCTAGCAGGAAAACATAAAATTCAGTATTAGTGATTAATGAAATTATCTTAAATGAAACATTTCATTCTGATATAAGTATGGGTGTAGGTTTTTTTAAAAAAACCATGAAATCAAAGACTCCTGGGAACAAAAATAATCTGAGAAAGCAGAGTATCACGTACCACTATAATTTACAAGTTTGTATCACACCCTCCATAACTATATACTTGCTCTTCATCTCAAAAAAAAAAAAAAGATCAATGACCTGTCTATTAACCTCTGCTATATGGACTCAGGTCATTTAGCCACCTGGGAACAGGATTATAATGATGAGGCTTGTGTTAAGGTAGTAACAGATATTGCCAAAAGCAGCAGCCACTTGTTGGGACAGGCGCCACAGATACCTGTGCTGGCAGCGCAGCCGAGGTCTACTGCCTCTGCAAGCAAGCTGGCCTCCTCCAAGATCACACTGCTAGCAGCGAGTTACACAAGGCCCAGACCCACACACCTTACCCATCTTGAACCACAGGGGGTAACATATAGACAATGTTTTAAAATACCTAAGTTGGCTTATTTCTCAATGCCAGGACATTAAGCTGCCAGCCATTTTAAAAGAGGGAACTGAACATAGCCTGACTGACCTCTTTCAGATGTCCCAGGATCAAACCAGACCTGCATAAGAAAGGAGATGCTGCTCTCCTTTTAAAAACAAGATCAATTGGTCCTGGCAAAGCTGTTGGCTCACCCAAGACCCAAAATGATGGCTAAGTCATTTTTAAATATAATCCTTAAAAAATTAAAATGTACTGGTTGGTGCAAATGAGCCACACAGTGAAAACAGGAATTTTACACCAGATTCACAAATGTACCTATAACAGCGCTCCTGTTGACCAGCTTAGGATGTTCCGAGGCTGCCAACCTAGAGAAAAATTAATTGCTGTAACTACACAGAAGATAAGAGACCACTAACCCAATGACCTAACAAAATTATTACTTCAATCATTAAAGTTAAATAGTATTGAAACTAAAAACAACAAAAATCCCTCCCTATGGAACTGAAGTGAACTTTTCAAAGAAACTAACAATTATTAAGATAAAACCATAACAATATGCTAATTCATTATACAGTTTTACCAACACTCTTGCTTAAATTATATCACATACCAAATATTTATCCTACCTGCACAGCATGCATTGAGTGCATAAACCTTTTAGTCTACATTTAGAAATGTCAAGCAACTATAAGAGAACGTGTATGTCTCTATGTGAGGTGCCACCACACACTTCCACTCAGGGATATAGTTGTGACTTACTGAACCTTCACTTTTATGCATAGAAAACAAAGTTTAAGAAATACAAAATATGTCATGTTTATAAAGCAAAATGAAACACTAATTTTTTATTTTTTACATTTTGATTATTTTTCTGCAAAAACGAAGTGGAAACTTAATGTATCTTGTAGCCCACATATAGTTTGGCCTGTAAACTACAAATAATCTTTTCAAAATATTGCTCCCATCCTGGATCCATGACTTTTCCTTGCTATTGTTTATTAAGCAAGAAATCTACTGGTCTGATAAACTTGATAATTTCCCCTATGTATCTTGAATTATATAATCCTCATTTGGAATTCCTTGGTATTACACCAAAAAAACACCATTTTTCTAAAGTAAACCAAGATTTTTTAAAAAAAATTAGTCTTACAAAATATCACACCAGAATAACATACATCCTAAATTCCATGAACCACAGGCCTCAAAACCTCTGGCTGATGACCCCTGAAAATATCAGGGTACAGTGTGACCCAGATATACAAATGTGGACCTTGCTCACTGAGTAAGAACATTCCCAAAATACAAAATATGATAATGGAAAGCATGAAACTCCCTTACCCTCCTCTACCCCTCCACCAAGCCCCAATGCTATTTTGTGATGTTCCTGTCACAATTCTGTATATAACCTGGATGAAAACCTTGGTGACAGCTATTACTGCAGCCTGTCCATTAACTACCTGCTTTAATGGACACATACGATTTTTTTTCTATCTCTTCTAAACCTAGTTAACAAATAATCAATGAAAACGTGGAAGTTGTTCTCTAATTTTTGGACTAAAGAAAACTTTTGTGAAACGCTGAGACCAGTTAGCATCACACAAGGAGGAAGATTCTTCCTAAGCCCAGTTCATATATGCACAGCTGAAGACCTGAATTTCTTTCCTTGCCCTTCACTTTAGAAGCTGAAATTATTTACTCTTTAGGGAGACCCACAAACTGCCATATATATTTTCTTACCATTTGTTACATCTTTAATATTTGTTACAGCTACATTAGGCACGGCAAGTGTGTGTTGCTTTGCACATCTGAAAAGAGACTGTGTGGCTTTTGTATAGTCTGGACATCAAAAACGCACATGCCCAGTGGCATAAAGTCTGACAAGGTCTGCCTGAGGAAAAAACAAGTCCTTCCAAAGATGAAGGCCAGATGTAGTAACCCCTGGACAGGAGAGAGATAGTAGTGTCCAGCAGTCCTAGGACGATGCTTAGAGAAGAACCTACAGGCACCAACCTCCTCTATCCCCAGGGAGGTGAGACACTAGGAAGGAACGATTCACACGTGCAGGTGGGTTCACTAAAACTTACCTGCCCCTAGCATCTTCTACGCACCAGCAAAACATCCCACAGCTCCTACCCACACTCAGCAGCGACCTAGAAATCATGACAGGAGGCCATTTATGAGCTCATCGAAGAAGGCTCCAGAGACACCTGGGTCTCAATGCTGAATCTGCCCTGTCACTTCTTGAGTGCCACCACAAACACCCCCAAGCCCCGGTAGCTCCTGGTGGGTTCTGGAACGTGTCCTCATTCTCCGGCACATCCACAAGAAGAAAGACAACACATGGAGCCAGGGAAGGGGGTGGACGTATCAACAGCTGTTTCAGCTCAGACCTCCTTCTATGCCCTCCCACGCTGTCCCAGAAGTGCCCCACCCTCCTCCAGTTTCCGCTGCAGCTCAAGCGGGGGGAAGTTTCTAGTTTTCTTTTAAGGCCCACTTAAGGACAACTGCAGAGGAAGTAAGTTTCTGAAAGAACACCTGAATGGAGATAAGGTATGTGGGAGGCCCAGACATCACGCTCCACCCTTGCTAGGAGTAAGTGAGCATGGCTCAGTGATCCACACAGAAACCGGATGTGCAAGAGTATCTCCACAGGGAAGGGGAGCCCATCAGGAGCTCCTGCGGGAGCAGAAGGGCTCCCCTGGGAGTCTGTGCAGCAGTTGGTGAGGCTACAAACGGGAATGACAGGAGGGGAAGGAAGCAGAGATGTTTTTAAAAGAGAAAAAACACCAATAAAAATTGGTGGGGAGCAGAAGAAAACTCAACCAATCCTCAGAATTCTCCAAGGGGCAGAGACACCATCCGCAGATTAATCCCTCAAGAAAATTACTCTGAACTAGATTAGCCCTCCCTTCCACTTCTCCCAACTCTCCTGGCTGACTCAGGTACAAAGCAACCCTCAGGACAGAAAGCTTCCTCTCTAACTCTTTGCCTGTGCAAGAGGAAATGAAGGAGAGCCACCTGGACTTCTTGAAGTTTCAGAGGCGCCACATCGAGCCCCCCCACCACTAGTGTCACTGTGAACAGGGGTGCTGCATGAGGCCGGAGGCCAAATTCTGGAAACCTCTTTCTTCTAGTGGGTCCGAGGTGTCACTACTGCCTGGCAAGCACTGGAGGCTGCGGACTTCAAGGGTGCTGAGGCCTCTCATCCCTTTCTCCCCACACACTCGTGAAATGGTCTGTACCCCTGTCTGGCTCCAGGCAGTTTCCCAGTCTTGGCACCATCAACCTCTGGAGCCAACTCACACTGTGTTGGGCGGTAGGGTGTTCAACAGCATCCTGGGCCAGCTCTCCCCACCAGACTCCAGTGACACCACCCTCCCTGCCCCACCATGAGATAATCATTCTGGGGACAAAACTGCAACACCTCATAGTGAAACCACAGGTTTCAGATCACCTCTGCATACTTTTTGCAAATTTCCATATTATTAAAGGGGAGGAGACCTGAACTGCTACAACCTGCTAAGTCTTCAGCATGAATTATCTACGCTTTCAAAGGACAAAACTGAGACACTCAGCCCTTGAGGCTGCGCTGAGATATAGCACTAAGAAAGGCAGCACAAGGGGAAACAACTGACCCCACTCACAGTCTGTGACTTGATAGGGTTGCTTCTCCTATTATTTACCAGTAACAAAACAGAATTGCAGGGCTGTCTTACCCAACTGAACCTCAGCGACAACAAACCACACCAAACATCCATAACCAAGGGTCTAAGGGAACCTGACCAACAAAATCAAGCCAGAGGCCCTCTGCCCACAGCACATGATCAAGCCCCCTGGTGCCCCATGTGGAAAAGCTGAAGTGGTGAGAGGCAAGACTACAATATCTCAGGAAGGTTAGTGCAGGCACAGTGACTCTGTCAGTGGCCTCACAGGGACCCAACACCACATTTAAAAAGTCAACAATTATTATTCTAGGAAATCTTCACGATACACAAGAGGTTAAGGCATTCCTGCCCTCAAGTTGCTGACAATCAAGTTGGGAAAAGATTACACAGTCATCAACATCTTTATCACCACCTAATAGCAGCTGCTGAAGTTTATGGGAAGCTTGTAGTTTGTCAAGCTCCACGCTACGCACCTTACAGCCATTATCCTCTTTTAATCCTTGCGGCAACCCTGTAATACAGGAGTAGTGCTATCCTCATTCTATTTTTAAAAAAAACTTCAAAGAGAGCACGTGACTTGTTCAAAGTCACACAGCTGATACATGGTAGAGTTGGGATTCAAGTGGACTCCTTCAGTTCCAAATGCATGCTAAGAGCACTGTGTACTGCAGCACTGGAGACCACATTGCAAAGTGCACAGGGCCAAGCGCTGGGGCTAAAGACCTCTGGGATCTCAGAGGAAAGGCAAAGCCTGGGATTGGCAAAGAAGAAAAAGTCCTTTGGAGGCAAAAAGTTCTTTAAAAATTAGCTCTGTGTCTCATGGCCATTCAGCCAGCTGTTGGAAATGCTACTGTTCACAAGGGAAATCAAAGTCTTTCTTTGAAATAGTTCAAGAGTTGGAGCAAGGGGTGCTGGAGGCAAACGCAGAAGACCAGTGAATACTCCCTCTTCTTCCAGAGCAAAGGATCTTCTCTTCTAGTGTGTTTGAAGCATTACTTTTCTTTTCACGCCAAACCTCTCTCTTCAGGTGAGCAAGTCATAGTTAGTCTCTTGGAGTCATGGAAACCTCTGATGGCCCAGGGAATGTTGCACACCCAAGTGCTACAAAAATATCCATACTCACAATCTCTGCATTCCATTAATACTTAAAAGATCTTTCCATGTTATAAGGTCAAGACAGTACGAACTCCTAATTTGGCCCTGGGCTTCTACTTCATTTTTTCAGACATTTTCATTCTAATAATTCACAGCTAAAGAAAACTGATTGACTAATGGGATAAAACATTCACTCCAAGAATCCTTCACTGCAGTACATCTTATGTACATGAGAAATCCTTTCTTCTGGACATTGCCTTGGGAATTTTATTTTGAACTGTGCCTCCTGCCATGGCCTTAAGAATGACCAAGGAAGTCCATGGTTAAAATTAATGGCGTCTGATGCCTTTCCAACTCAGACAGGCAGCCAGCTGGGTCACATGACAAGGCAATCCACACACTGTCCCATGACTACTCTTGAATGAACTGCTGCTCCTCACGGGCACTCCTAGCTTTTCAGGCTGAGCAAGGACACACAGCCTTGTTTCCAAAGTGCTTATGGTTATTACACTCCTTTGGTGATTCACTGAGCAGTACAGGATGTGCCCAATTATACATTTGTCTTATTTTTTCCAAACTTTATTTCACAAGAACATAGATTCTCCGTCCAAACAAAATTATCCATGTGAACAATCAAAATATTACTAGTTACACTTAAAATTCTCTTTAGAAGTGAGGGTAGACAATAAGATATGATTTTAATAGACACTGCAAAATTTGTGACTGTATCATTCAAACAGCTAAAAAATATTCATATTTTTGAGACTGTTGAAGGCTACAGACACATACCAGTACAGACCCTGCATCAAACGGAACTACTTTTATCAAGTAAAAATATTTTCAATGTTAATTTTGTTTTCTACTCCCACCTCAACTACAACTTGAAATCTTAGTAATAAGCTGCCAACAGCAGCTGCTATTGACTGAGAAAGAAAAATAAAATTGTTATTACCATAAACAAAGTATTACTTCTTTCCAAGATAAATAATGATTTGATGTTCTCATCCTCAGAAGCAAAGCTTCATAACACAAATGATCCCAGCTCCACCAGGAAAACACCACGCTCTCCAGTGTGTTTGCTGTGTAGAGCCCCTACGATCTCTAAATACTGCAGGAGAAATAAACATGGGAGTTCTGTCTGCAAAAAGCAGCTAAGTTGTCTTTAGGGGAAACTTCTGCATCTCACATGAAATAAAATGATACCACTTAACAACTTCATGTTTACCTACTCAAGAAATTCTCTCTCTTCTATTTTAGGAAAGTATAAGCAATAAAATTATGTACTATTAAAATGTTAAGGAAAAATGCTCCACATATAAAAACAAATTAAAAGGGAACACAAAACCATATTAACCACAGTAAGCTTTCTAAGACAGGAATTAATCAATGATGCTGTGTATTTCTGGATTCCTGAATATAAGCATGTTTTGTTTTTTCTGACCCCCAAAATACAACATTAGGATTAATAAACCTAGAGATCTAACAGAGGAAGTATCATGTTATAATTTATTTGAGGAATGAACTATGCTCTCAGTCAAGGAATATTATCTAATTATTCTGCATTAAGAAACCTGTAGAGAGTCCCTCTGACTCCACACAAGCTTGGCCCTACCTCGTGATTTAAGTCTAGAATGATCCCAGGCAGGGTTAGAAACGAGGCCTTGAGAAGGTGGTGTCATGTCTTAGTCTGGCATGCACAGAACACTCATTTGTCAGGCTCTGCAACCAAGCTTCAGTGAGATTCAGGCATAAGATGTGCCAAATTAAAACTCTTAGGAATCATTAATCACACCCATGACTTCAGATACAGCAATACAACACGTTTGTGTAGCTCTGGCCTTCATTCTTAAGCAGGGGTGTTAGCCTCCTACAACAACAGTCTACAGGAGGAATTGTTCAAAGTAGGGCAAGTATGATTCAGTTCTTACATTATTTTTAGTAGTTAAAAAATATAGATACAGGGCTAAGGATATAGCTCAGTGGTAGAGAACATACCTAACATGCATGAAGTTCTGAGTTAGATCACCAGAATTTAAAAAAAAAAAAACAAATATGACCATGAAAGTTTTGTTATTCTTGGACACAAATAAACAGATGGCCAGTGAAGAAATCAGGTGAACTTTGTATCTGAAAATGCACTGTTATCCACTGTCATTTTCTGAATGTCAAAACTTAGGAGATAAATTTAAGAAGTCAACCTTGAAACCAGAACACAAAAACTATTTTTCATTTCATTTGTTTGGCATATTCTAACTCTGAAGAGTAAGGATAAGAAGAGGTGATGCCTAGCAAATATTTGGACGCGTATTTCACACTGCTGACATTTTATACCACACTTATACCATACCATTTTATACCATTCCATACACACACTTCCATATCCTACTTTACCAGTTAACTTGTAAGCATTTGCATGCATGCATCTCTCTACATCTTTTTATTTATTTACTTTTATTAGTGTACTACTTATAATACATCACAGTTACATTTGTTTTGGGGAACTAGTACATAAACAGTGTACCTTGATAATTTTTAGGCACAGTTTTTGCAAATCATAAACGGTCTAAATTAAAAAGTAAAACGAACCATGACTTTCTGCCTTGGCTCCACAATTACACTGACTTGTTTTTTTCTACTTCTTGTAACAGGCACCGCTTTAAAGAGTTAACAGAGTAACAGATTTTTGGCACTGGCATATTTATCATGGTTTCCATCCATGGTGGAGTAATAACCAGACAAAATACATAAAGCAGTTGTTTTCAGACACTGGCCATCAGGCAGTGTGGAACTTAATCCTTAAGAAAAGTGAAACAACTGAGGCAAGCTCTGTAACTGCCAGAAGGCAGTTTCCAAGCTCCAGCACAGAAGGGCCCTCAGGAGCACATCAGGTGCACAGAGTACAGGCAGCTGAAATCAGGAATCAGGAAGCCCAAGACAGCTAGAGGTGGCGGAGTAGAACACCTGGGAGCAGGGAATGTCACAGAGGTCCCTTAGAATCTTAAGAGTGATCTGCATATGGGTGGGAGGAGACTACCTAAAGTTTGGGATATAAGCACCAGAAGGATATAAGCACAAGAAGTCCCCGAGCTTGTCCAAGGCTAGGAATAGTCCAAGTTTCACCAGCAAAACCAAGTAAATATACCTGACAGGAGGTAAAGATCTCAGAAGACTCACTTTAGTAGTATGGCTAGATCATCCCTAGGACTAATGGCTACTCTGGCCCTACTGTAACAGAACTTAGGCTTCAAAATGATACAACTGATTCCAAGTACTTTAACTGCATGCTAGAACTATGACTAGCACTTAAAAAATGACAGCAAAATCCAGCACTTAACATAGTTAATTCATAGTGTCTGGTATCCACACTAAAATTACCAGGCATGTAAAGAAAATGCAAATGTGAACCATCACAGGAGAAATGGCCATCAACAAACACAGACCCAGAAATGACAAGGTGGCAGTATCAGCAGACTTGGGCATTAAATAAGCTATTACAAATGGTGTAGCTCCTTTGAAAAAACATGCTCATAGTCCATAAAAAGGTCAAAAATAGTTATGACCCAGCAATTCCACTCCTAGGCATATACCCAAATAAAATGAAAATAAATGTTCAAACAAAACCTATAACAAATTTCACAGCAACATTATTTATACTCCTCAAAAAATGGAAACAAACACCCACTAACTCATACATGAATAAATAAAACATGGTATATCCATACAAAGGAATATTATTTAAGCAATAAAAATCAATGAAGTGTTGATAAATGCTACCACATAGATGAACTCTGCAAACATTAAGTGAAAGTAAACAGTCCCAAAAGATCACATATTATGTGATTATATGATTGCACTGATATGAAATGTCCAGAATAGTCCCTACAGACTGGCATTTCATATGAATATAAGCTGGAGAGGAGCAGGGAAAATGAGGTGTGACTATTAAAAAGTACATGGTTTCTCTCTAGGGTGATGAAAATGCTCTAAAATTAGATTGTGGTAATGGTTACACAAACCTATGAATACACTAAAACTCCTTAATTTGTGTACTTTAAATAGGTCAATTATATGGCAATGTGTATGTGTCTAAATAAAGTAGCTAAAAATTATAAATATAGTTCATGGAGTAAGAAGAGCAAAAGAAAAAAAAAGCATGAAAATACAAAGCCAACCAACCTACAGGCACTTTTAGTGAAGAAAACAAGCCACCTGAATTGAAAAATATGTGAGCCAGAATCAAGAGTAGATCAGACACTGCACAAGATCAACAGATCTTAACAGACAACAATAGTAAGTATATAAAATAAAGCACACAGAAAGAAAGGACAAATCATAATCTGCTGAGATTTGTCCCAGAAATGCAAGGTTGGTTTAACAATGAAAATCAGTCTCAACTGAGGATAGTGGCTCACATCTGTTTAAAAAAAAAAAAGGGTAGGAATGGAAGTAGCTCATTGTGAAGGTCCTAGGTTGAAGCCCCAGTGACCCCCACAAAAAAAGAAAAAAAATCAGAAATCAGTCAATATACTTCATCGTACTACAATAATAAGAAAAGAGAAATGACATGACTATCTAAATAGATGTGAGAAACACATGTAACAAAATGAAACACCCACTTACAATTAGAGGAAACTTCTTCAAAAACCTCACAAAGGGTATATGTGAAGAACTTATACCTAACATCACACTTGAATAATGGAAAATTGAGTACATCCCCCTGCAGACTGAGAAGGTAACAAGGATCTTTCCCTACTACTACTATTCAACACTGTACTAGTGGTCCCAGTCTGTAAAATGAGGCAAGGAAAAGGAGTGAACACACACACACACACACACACACACACACACACACACACGAAAACACAATGTAAAACTTTACTGATATGAACATATAAGTTGAAAAAAAGCTTAATATATCTACCAAAAGGGAATTAGAAATAAGATATGCGTTTAGAAAAATTACAAGAGATAAGATAAATATTTAAACAAATAAATTAAATTTCTATATACTAGAAAGGAACAATCAGAAATTATAATTTTTAAAACCCCATTTATAATAGCATTGAAAAATTAGGTTCTAAGAAGTAAATTTTATAAAAGATGCATAAGAACTATAAGATTTGTAAAACACTGCTAAGAGAAATAAAAGAGGCCCAGAGATAGGGCAATCCAAATAATTTAAAAACAGAATTAAATCAGAAGACTTACACTACCTGATCTCAAGATTTACTGTGAGGCTACAGTAATAAAGACAGAATGATACTGACTTAAGAAAAGACATACAGACCAATAGACCAGAACAGAGGGTCAGAAACACACAAAGGTGTCAAAGTAGTTCAATGGATAAATGAATCTAGACTCTCATAAAAAATACTAAAATTAGCTCGAAATGGATCAGAGATTTAAGTTTAAGAGCTAAAATTAGGTAGCTTGGGAAAATATATAGAAAAATAACTGTGACCACAGATTAGACAAAAAAATTCTTAACAACAAAAGAAAGCATGAACCAGACTTTAACCAAAATTTATTCTTCAAAAATAACAGTTGAGTAAGAATCCACAAATAGCAACAAATATTTGTAAAACTTACACACAGAATACCAGGCATTGAACCCAGATCCTCTGCACTGTGCTACATCCCCATCTTTTTTTTAGCTTCAGAGACAGGTTCTTGTCAAGTTGCCCAGGTTAGGCTTATACTTGTAAACCTCCTGCTTTAGCTTCTTGGAGTGCTGGGATTACAGGCATGTGCTGCCATACTTGGCTTATAAAACTTACTTCTGATTAAAAACAAAATTCTTAGGAATATATAAAGAACTCCTAACAACTGAATAGTATAAACACAATCCTATTTTTTTGAAAGAGGCAAAAGATTTCAAAAGATACTTCACCAATAAAGATATTTTAAAAAATAAAAACAAGCACACTATATTGGTCACTTGCCTGTTACTGAGACAAAGTACCTGATACCCACAACTTAAAGGGGGAGTTTTAATTTTGCTGATGGTTTGGGGGGTTCAGTCCACGGTAAGCAGATTCTAAGGTAGAAAGCACGGCAGAAGAGCACAGCAGAGGAAGGCTGCTCAACTCACAGCAGATAGGAAGCAGAGTGAAGGGAGGAGGCAGCACAAGAACACCCCAGGTCATACCCCCAGGGTCATCTCCAACCAGATCCACCTCCTATCAGCACATTCACCCATAAACTCATCAACAGATTAATCCTCTGGTGAGTAAGAGCCCCTATGATCCAATCACCTTTCCACAGCCTCACCTAGTAACACACAACAGTCTGCGGGACATTTCAGATCTAACCACAACACACATGAAAAGGTGCTTAACAGACCAGTCATTAAACAAACAGAAATGAAAGCTACAATGAGGTATCTACCACTGCACACACATTACAGTCTACAATGGATAAAAACAATAAGACTGGAGATCACAGTGTTGGGGAGTACGCGGAACAACTAAAACTCTCGATTCATTGCTGAGAGAAATACAAAATGCACATCTGCCGTGGAAAAGTCTGGCTGTTTCTTTTAAAGTTAAATATACACTATGTGCCAGGGAGATGGCTTAGTGGTACAGCACCTGCTTGGCAAGCACAAAATCCTTGAGTTTTGATTGCCAGTACCAAAAATAACAAAATAAAAAAATAAACATAGACCATGTAACATGTACTGTGACCCAGCAAACCTCCTCTAGGTTATTTATTCCCCCAAAACTGAGCACATATAACTCCAAAAAAGACTTCTGATGGCTTTATTCATAATAAAAAACTATAAATAACCTAAATGTTCATCTACCAATGAATGTATACAGTATGTCAGAGATCTGTATAATGTAATGTCCATAAAACAGTACTTCTCAGACACTGATAAAAGACACAGACACATCTCAAATGCACTGTGCTAAAGGAAAGGTGCTGGCACACAGGGCTATATCGAGTATTAATCCATTCAGATGAAATTCTAAAAAGAACAAAAGCAGTTCTGCAGTTGCCAAGGTGTTCAAGTAAGGTAAGAGGACTTTCAGAAAAAAAAAGAAGGATGAAAATATTTGGTATGTTTTATAGCATAATTGTGATCTTGTTATAGAACAGTGCACATTTATCAAAACCCAAATTTTATACTTAAATTGGTAAATTTTGCTTGCAAATTATAAATCTCATTAAATTTTTCCTACAGATGAATTTCACAATAAGTTGCCACAGTTGAAATGAGAAAAATGAACAATTTTATTTTACTGTGAAATTAATCCAAACGTCTCAAAAACAGCAGGGTTGTTGGAAAGTCTTCATTCTCTCTAGGTCACAGGATGGGGGAGGGGAAACAGGGACAAAAATTGTAAGTACTAGAAAAATGTGAGGGGGCTGCTCTCTGAATTGTTTTAAATGCTTCGGATTTTGTTCCATTTATACGTACTTACAAAGGCTATAGACTATGAATGTACTCTCTCTTTAAAAACAAAACACACACACACACACACACACACACACACACACACACACACACACACACACACACACACACACACACACA